>JAOVVI020007740.1:3178-14661 GCA_028571085.2 Nepenthes alata
CTTACAGAAATTTTGTCCTCGAAATTAAATGGAGCTAGATACTTCAAGAGAACAAGTGGCGATACTTACTTCAGATCTCCTCTTCGCGCTCCCATGTGGCCTCCTCCAGTGAATCATTCCTCCAATGTACTTTCACCAGGGGAATGATCATCGTGCGCAACCTATGGTCCTTTTGATCCAATATCTGTATTGACTCCTTGACATAGGATAAATCATTGTCGATGGTCAAAGGATCATACTCAATAATGTACGTAGGATCGTGGACATACTTCTGAAACATAGATACATGGAATACATCATGTACATCCGCCAGACTGGGTGGTAATGCTAACCTGTATGCCACCTCCCCGATCCTCTCCAAAATCTCAAAAAGACCTATGAATTACGGCTTTTGTTTTCCTTACACTCTGAACCTGAATGTTCCCTTGGATGGTGAAACTTTCAGAAATACATAATCTCCTACCTCAAATCACAATTCTGTCCTCCTCCAATTTGTATAGCTTTTCTGCCTACTTTGAGCAACTTTCAGGTTCTCGTGAATCAGTCTAATTTTCTCCGCCGTTTTCTTAGCAATTTTAGGGACTATAATCCTTTTGTCTCCGGTCTTCTCCCAATAAATCAGCAATCTACACTCTCTCCCATACAGTGTCTCAAAAGGTGTCATCCCTATACTTGCCTGATAACTATTATTAAATACAAATTCTACTAAGGCTAGATAATTGTCCCAAGTCTCTTTCATATCTAACATGAGGCCCTCAACATATCCTCGAGGATCTAAATCATATGTTTTGATTGGCCATCAGTATAGGGGTGGTACACAGTACTAAATTTCAACTCCGTCGCTAACTCCTTATGCAAGCTTTCCCAGAACATCGAGACAAAATGTGGATCCCAATCAGACACAATCAAAACAGATACTCCATGAAGCCTCACAATCTCATTTACATACAGCTAGGCTAGTCCGTCACAAGAATATGTCATCCTAATCACCAATAAATAGGCCAATTTTGTTAGCCTATCAACTATAACCCAAATGATATCATGATTCCTGGGAGTCCTTGGCAAACCTAATACAAAATCCATAGTAATGTATTCCCATTTCCAACTCAGGATCGACATTGGTAGTAGCAACCCAAAGGGCTTCCTCCTTTCAGTTTTCAGTTGCAGGCATACCAGACATTTCTCCATATAGGCCATAATATCCCTCTTCATGTTCCTCCACCAAAAATTTTTCTTCAAATCTTGAAACATTTTGTTCATCCCAGGGTGAATTGTATACCAAGATCGATGAGCTTCCTTCATGATCTTCTCTTTCAATTCCCTATCATCCGGTACACATAATTGATCTCTAAACCTCAATTCTCCATCAGTCCGGTCATTAAAATCAGCTCAAGAGTTTATATTCAGATCACTGACAATATCCATAAAAAATGAGTCATTCACTTGTTTCTCCTTAACTTCATTAATCACCTCTTGTTGGATTCAGAGATATGATAAAAGCATCTAATCGACTCAAACATATCATTGGATATCACACTACTTCAAATAATCCAACATCTCCATCTGCTTAATTTGCAACATAGCCTCATACCCCGATCGGCAGCTCAATGTATCTGCAACTACATTAGCCTTCCCGAGCTTATATTATAATTCACAGTCATAATCTTTCAAGAAATTAAGTCATCACATTTACCTCATATTAAGCTCCTTTTGTGAGAACATATATTTTAAACTTTTGTGATCAGAATAGACAAAGAACTTTTCACCATATAAATAATGTCTCCAAATTTTCAAAGAAAACACAACAATAGCTAATTCTAGGTCATGAGTTGGGTAGTTCCTTTTATGCACCTTTAGTTATCTAGATCCATATGATATAACTTTACCATGCTACATCAATACATAGCCCAAACCTGCCTTAGAGGCGTCACAATATACCTCAAAGCCACCAAAACCTTCCGGAATGATTAGTACCAAAGCGGTTGTCAAGCCTACCATGCCAAGAAAGCTTCAAACCTCGGCTACTGATGTAGGCATACTCCAATTCATAACGGCCTCCACCTTCTTTGGATCCACGGAAATACCACCATTTGAACTTACATGAGCCAAAAATATCACCTTTTTCAGCCAGAACTCACACTTATTCAACTTAGCATACAACTTTTCTTTGCGGAGTACTTGGAGTACTATCTTCAAGTGAGTCTCATGCTCCTCATAATCCTTTAAATATTTTAAAATGTCATCAATAAATACCACCATGAATTTATCCAAATATGACTTGAACACACTATTTATCAAATCCATGAAAGCTGCTGGATCATTCGTGAGACCAAAAGGCATAATAAGAAATTCATAGTGGCCGTACCTCGTTCGAAAAGCAGTCTTAGCCACATCTTCCTACCTAACCCTCAACTGATAATAATCGGACCTCAAATCAGTCTTTCAAAACACTCGAGATCCTTGCAGTTGGTCAAATAAATCATCAATACGTGGCAGTGGATACTTATTTTCGATCGTGATTTTGTTCAACTCACGATAGTCAACACATAGCCACAAGGACTTGTCTCTCTTTCTCATAAATAACACCAGTGCAGCCTAAGGAGATACACGGTCTAATAAATCCCTTATCTAATAACTCCTATAACTGTAACTTTAGTTCTTTTAATTCAACCAGAGTCATATAATAAGGGGCCTTAGAAATCAAGCTAACTCATGAACAATTGCAATCTCAAACTCAATTTCTCGATGTGGAGGTAGTCCAAGTAACTCCTCTGAAAATAGATCCTAAAAATCACAAACAACGAGGATATCCTTAGCCAGCACACTGTGATTCCCAATAGTGCAGGCGTATGCCAGATAAACTTGGCATCCACTTTTCATCAAGCGTTTAGCATGCAAAATTGAAATTAATACAAGCATCTCCTTCTTCCTAATACCTTGAAAGAAAAAGGGTTCCATTATGGGAATATCAAAACAAATCCTTTTTAGAAAATAGTTAATACTGGCATGATATTTAGCTAGCCAGTCTTTCCTCAGAATAACATCGAAATCACCCATGTTCAATAATATCATATCCACAATCAAACATTTTCCATTCACCTCAACCACACATCCAAGATACACAATATCAGTCACTACCAAGGATCCAGCAGACGTTGACACAGATAAAGCATAATTCAAAATACACGGGGCAGACACAATATAGCATGCAAATCGGAAAAAAATTAAAGATTGGTTAGACCTAGAATCAAATAAGATGGAAGCAGGAACTCCACAAATAGAAATGGTACCTTCCACAACGTTCAGGGATGCTCCCAGGTCCTGAACAGTTACCGCAAAAGCCTTAATCGAGACAATAGGCTTCTTCACTTCTAGCTTCGGAGGTAATGGACAATCTTTGATCAGGTGGCCCTACTGTCCACATCAAAAACATGCTTCAATTACCTTACGACATGAATATCTCAGATGCTTCTTCCTACATAAAGTACAGTCAGTTGCCGACGCCTGAGAACTAGTCACTAATTGAGCTTGAGAGATACACTTTCATTTATCTGTTGTCCTTGTCTTCTTAGATGGTCCTAAAGGCCCTACGTTTGATCCAGTACTGAGATTCACCTGGCTAGTAGCCCTTTTTGTAAAAAACCTCTATGTCTCCAACTCTATCTCATAAATCATCACTCGATCTAAAATATCAGCATATGTTTGGAGCTTCAGGGTTGACAATTGTTTCCTAATATCGTCCCACAGTCCTTGCTAAAATTTCTTTCCTTTCCTTACTTCATCCTCCACAAAGTACAGTGCAAATCTGGACAACTCAGTGAATTTCGTATTCTAGTCATTCACAGTCATGTTTCCCTATCTCAACCACATGAATTCTTGCTCCTTTTAATCTTGAAGAATGTAAGGAAAATATTTCTCCATAAAAGCTCTCTCGAACATCTCCCATATAATTTTATTGTCGGGCACACCTAATGCCCCCTTTTTCATACTCCACCAACTATCAGCTTCACCTTCTAGCGTGTACACCACAAAAGAAACTTTCTCCTGATCAGTACACTGGATCACAACAAAAATCTTCTTCATCCTCTTAAACCAAACATCTGTTTCCGCTGAATCAGGCTTACCCAAAAATCCATGTGCTCTTTCCTCCATGAATCTATTATAAGTCGTTGGAGCAGGGTTTATCAGAGCTAGCTCAGGTGCAGGGACCAAAGCCATATGACGCTGCTCCAAAGATTAAACCACATTTGTCATCCTCTCCAACAAATCCATGTACGCAGCCTCTCGATCTTAGGGAGTACTAGCACCTCCACGATTATTTCTTCTATTTCTCCTACTGGCCATCTTATATCCTATAACCAAGGGTAAACACGATATTTATAAGCCTTAAGAAATCAGTTTAGGGGAAAGGGGTTATCAACAATTCAATGAAATTCAAGACTAGCCTAGGGGACAACTCCTAAACCTCCTAATTAGGCTTAACTACCCCAACCTACCCCAACTGAAACCTAAACCTATGCTTCTACTTTACGATAGATCATTCCTAAGGTATCTCATTTCTCTAATACCAGCTGTGACAAAATAGATTTTTTTTGTCCTCAGATGTTTTCATTAATACAAATATAGAAACTAAAGCCTAAATTTTAACTTAAAATTTTAAGAAGAAAACTGACAGAGTTCTCCCTAAAACTAGGCTAAATTGAAATATGAAACCTGAATAAAACCTATAAATATATAAAATAATATCCATCGACACATATTTTCATCATTGACATAGGATCATTAGACGACATATCAATCCCTATGGATTTACATTTAATATTCCTATCAACTATACAAAAGTCCAGAACAGAGATCCTGCTAGGTCCAATAAAAAACCAGAAAATATATAGCAGAAGCAGAACTACATCTATAATATATATACCTACAAAAGTATACTTAATTGTTTTATCACATTCATAACATACATTTCAGATACACAGTTTATCCACAAAAAATTCAAATAATTACATTCAAGCTAATCTTCGCAAGGTCTTCAAAATAGGTTCAAGTCTTCCAAAGTCTACCGGCTATACTTTAATCATTCCTTCTCGTCAGGGACTAGTTCTACGATTTTATTTGGAGGGAAAAAAACAAAACAGTAAGCTGAATCCCAATAAGGTAGAGTAAAAATATGCAAATGTAATACTTTCATGCAGAATATAAGTGTAGATGAACAAAAATATGGAAATATTCAAGAGCAAAGAGGTGCATGGAAACATGAGAAAGCATAATTCAATATATACTCACTTCAAAAATCTTAAATCAGTAGAATAAGCATTTAGAAATCAGAAGCCGGGGTTAAACTCTGTAGATTCTAGAAATCTCTTTTTAAGACAAAACTATTAGACCCTACTAACCGAGGAGGTGAATAATCAAAGATAGATTGTGTTCACTCAATACAATCCAAGGCCAGAAATAGAAATAGTGAGATCCCATCTCGTGGGATTAGTGCAAAAATGTCTCCCGAAGGTAGGCCAGAAATAGGAAAGTACCCTCTAGGTTAATGCCTTGAGGAAGCACAGACTACAAATAATTTCATGGACAGAGTTATCCTCGACTACCACGATAATATTCTAAGACATATCGGAGAACCTTACCTGATTGTACATCAATCATAGGTCATAATCAACAGAATTAGAAATAATTTTCTTCTTATTTCTTAGCTTATAGATTATCGTTCTTCAAAACGTTAGTCAAAATTACACAAATATTTCTTCAGATTGCTTCAGAAATCCAGAGTAATTCAATAGTATAATTCCATGTAAATTTTTCAAATGCAAATAATAACATAGATATTACCTCTTTCCAAATCAACATTTACATGTAAAAATTCTTGAATTTTAAACACCAATCCCTAAATTTTCGTTCCTAGGGTTTCAACAAAACTTTCAGACATAAAATGGATGCAAATACATGAAATTAAAGCTATATGATGTAGTACATACAAGTAAACATGAAATCTATTTAATTAATCAGGAGAAACATGCTTTACTTATACTGAACTTGGATAAACATGATTTTAGAACAAAAATATAAATTTAGAAATACTGAAAAGCTGTAAAAATAGAAAATAACGTCCAAAGTACACTTACCTGAGCTAGATCTACAGTTATTTTTACCAATATCGGATCAAAATTGGTAGTTTCCCCTCCTTCCTTCTCTTTTTCCCTCTCCCTTCTTCCTCTTCCTCTCGTGCTGCTCATGGTTCTACTCTTCTATCTCCTAAAATCATCCCAAAAGCCCTTAAGAAAAGTCCTAAAAATATCAACACAACTAAGACGAGGTCCTTAATCCTCAGATCACAATTAACTTAGAAAACACAATTGAGACAGTCACCCAAAAATTTTTCATGACCTAAAAACCGCTACCTAAGTCTTGAAACCTAAATGTTCAGCTACTCATTATCTTGTTGGCATACCAACGAGCCAATTTAGTTGACCCACATGCATTACCTAATTTGCGATAAATGGACAATCCTTGAAAATTAATCCACAATTATTCAAATACCCAAAATCCTTACCATTCTACCAACATCAAAGCAAAACCACAATGACTTGTCATCTCATAATTTTGTAGTTTCAATACTTCAAAAGTCATTCTGACCCAAAATCAAGAGCACGACGCCCCATAGCCCAAATATGGGAACCTACTTGTAGCTCACCTTTCACAGTTCCTACGAAGCATTGAAGACACATTAAGTCTAATGACTCCCAACATCAACTAGCAGCACTAATGTTCGCTTTCCTTAAAAGATATTAAGGTTCATTATCACAATTGTTAGACAAGTTTACCTATTGGCACCAATGCGCGATCATATCCTCTGCATGACATGACTACTTAGCCTTTAGGATTAGCTAGATAATAACTACATCCAAAAGAAAACCTATAAATCCTCAAAGAAAAACTCCAATTGCAACTCCAAACAACGGTTGGGGCAATTTCAATCATGGGTTTCTCCCCCACTTATATTCGAGGGTATCCACCCACACACGATGTAGGAAAGGCATAATCCTAAACTTTTTACAAATGGACTACATTCTGCCGCAACATACTTGATTCATCAAGGGTCAACCCAAATGACATGGTCATCAATTTACCCTTTAATCCATGAAAGCTATTCCCACCTGTCTCACTCTGACGGATACCAATCACTACTAAGTCACATGCTCTGCAGACATTGCAAAACATCACGGGATACTTAACGAATATCTTATCATATTAAGTTATGACCAAGGAAACTGCATACCATGCTACACCGATTAGTCCTTCCAAATTTAGTTGTCTCTTAAATCTCTATGGGCCCATATTCATGTTACTGAAGAATCCACATGCCCGAAACAACGTCTTCCTTTACCAAGCCTCACACTTCAGCCCCAATCAAACGCACGGCTAACGGCCTTCCTAAACCATGACATAGTCCTCGAATGAAGTTCACACTTCCTATGATTCCTTGAATTCTATGATGGAGCAGATTTTTTTTATAGTCATTTTGTCAGAAATAATCCGAAGTTATGTGCCAAGATGAAATATTCAAGGGAGACGGTCCAGACTAGACCAATACATTGTCCTGAACCACACAGCGTACAAAATATAGACTTCTATATATATATATATATAACATTCAAAGGATCGTCCAACGCCATGTAATATTTCATAGCTCCAATTCTTTAAACATTTCTATTCCTTAATCCAAAACTCATACAGAGATGCCATCTAAACACTGACTATAACCAAAGGTAAATGGCGGAAGAAGATCTATTCCAAAGTGTGTACAAGTAGAATCATAGTCATTCATTCGTTTACAGGTTGAGATAATTACATTCAAAACTGTCAAAATCCGTAAAAACTTTAACAAGCTTTCCGATTCAAAAATTATTCCTTGCTAAGCTTTATCTATTCCTACTAATCCAGTATCAATTCTACAGTCTCATCTGGGGGAGAAATGTTAATAGAGTGAGCCGAAGCTAGCAAGGTACCAAAAACATGCAATACAAATCATGAATGCAATACAAAAAAGTCATGAAAGTACCGAAATTCATGATTAATGCCTTTTTCGAAGTTCTTATTTCAACGTCATTTTCCAAAGTTCATAGTTTAATGCCAAATTCTGAAGTACATTAATTTACATTTTATTGTCAATTTTCTGAAGTACAAGTTCAGCGTCAAAATTTGAAGTTCACCATGCAGTATCAAATTCTGAAATTCATATACAGGTTAAATTGCCAAAGTTCATAATTGAATGTCATTTTCACTGGTCCTTCCATTTTTAACTCCATTATTTAGAGGGACCTAGGCTGGTAGAGCCTACTAGCCAAGGGGGAGTAATCGAGGATAGATTCAATTACTTCACACAATCAAATTCCATAGTTCCAAAATTCATATCCGTTTCCATTTCTATTTCAATTCAGAATCCAAAGTTCAAAGTCAAAAGTTCAATTTTCTACCCTCACATTATGTCTCGAGGAGAAGTGGACCATGTATCACGCCAAGGATGGAGATACCATCGTAACATTGCAAGGCATGCCAGAGGATCTTATCTTATTATGTAACAGTTCTAGGTCCGAAGCATTTATTTAAAGTTCAAACAAAATTTATCATATTTCAAGACCGATCCAAGTTCACGTATTCCATACTCCGATCAGATTCAATAGGCCTTCACATTTCTAATGCTCCAATTTCCATGCAAAGTAGTCCGGATATGAAATGAACAAAAACATGGGCTAGACATAAATTAGAGGAGTACATTCATGCGAAGTAATTTTTTATTGTAAATTGAACAATAAAGCATGTGCCAAAACATGAAATAAGAGTCGGAAGTTTCAATTTAACAATCATAAAACATAGACCAAAATCATAATGTTCATACAGGCTTCGTAATGAAACTCAGGGAATGGGGTTTCTAGAACATCATTGCCAAGATAGAGATATTTAAAAGTAGTGAATATAGAAAACAAGTTCCGAAGTACTCTTGCCTGATTTCCAAACCCTTCACTTCCTCCTAGCCTAAGGCTCCTTCCTCTTCGTCTCTTACTGTTCCCTTTTCTCACAAATTTTTCTAGCCCTTTTTCTTACTATTGAACTCAGCATTTATAGAGGATGGATGATTAGGTGGGAGTAGGTGGAGTAGGCTACCTACGTGTACTTCTTTTTCTAGAAGGTCAGCGAAGAAGGTGAGAGTAGTTTACTTACTCTAAGTAGGTGAAAAGGGTAAATAAAGTAGGTAAATCTACTCCAACTATTAATGCAGTCGATCTTTATTAGGTTCAATTTACTCTTGTCATTAACAAAATTCTGGAAAGCATTTTATTATGGTAAAGTTACTTCCAATTCTCAACATTATACACTCTGGCTTCATCCTTATCATCAACTCTATCTATCATCAATTTATCATGTACTCCAATCGGTCATCAAATCATCACTCCAACTCCGGCCATCATCTCATCAAATAATGATTTTGGCCATCATCAACATCACCATACCACTTCGGCCTGTTCAATTCCAGCCAACTTCACCAATTCACTTCGGCCACCATCAACATCACCATACTACTTCGGCCTCTTCAACTCTAGCCAACTTCAGCCAACTTCACCAATTCACTTCGGCCACCATCAACATCACCATACCACTTCGGCATCTTCAAGTCCAGCCAACTTCACAAATTCACTTCGGCCACTTTCTTCAAATCATCACATCCGGCCGGTCACCATGAACTCCGGCCATCATCAAGCACTCCAGCCGTGATTAACTTACCAAACTACTTCGGCCATCTTCATTAGGTCCGGCCTTCATTATTTCATCATCATGCTCCGACCTCATCAATACTCTACGCCACTTTAGCCTTCACCAACACTTAAGGCCACTCTGGCCTTCATAAAATCACAAGGTCACTCTAGCCTTCATCACTCACAAGGTCACTCCAGCCTTCATGAGTTCACAAGACCACTTCGGTCTTCGTAAGTTTACAAGGCAACTCCATCCTTCAGCATTTTACTTCAAAATCACTCCGGTGAAAATTTTTGAATTCGGTCAACATTTCCATGTTCGATTCATATTTTTGAATCTAGTCAACTTTTTTAAGTTCGGTTCATATTTCTAAATTATCTTATTTTAGGGTGACGATCTCACAATTCTCCCCTACTTAAAGAAATTTCTTCCTCGAAATTTAAATGAAGTTTCAAACCTTTAGTAAACAAGTGGGGATACTTGCTCCGGGTTTCTTCTTTAGTTCCCAAGTTTCCTCTTTAGGTGAGTGATTTCTTAAGAGCGCCTTCACCTAGGAGATTGTTTTCATACGTAACCTTTGATTCTTTCAATCCAAAATCCGCATTGGCTCCTTAATGTAGGATAAGTATTTGTTAATCGTCAAGGGCTCAAACTAGAACACGTGTGTGGGATCATGGATATATTTCCTGAGCATTGATACATGGAATACATAGTGTACTTCTGCTAAATTAGGTGGTAGCGCCAACCTATATGCCACTTCTCTGATCCTCTCTAAAGTCTCAAAGGGGCCAATGAATCATGGTTATAGTTTTCCTTTTAGCCCAAATCTAAATGTCCCTTTAGATGGTGACACTTTCAAAATGACAAAGTCGCCCACATCAAACTTCAATTCTGACCTTCTCCGGTCTGCATAACTTCTCTGTCTACTCCGGACAACCTTTAAGTTCTCGTGTATCAACTTTGTCTTCTCCGTCGTTTCTTTGATGATTTTGGGGCCCAAAATTCTTTTATCTCCAATTTTCTCCCAATGGATCAGCGACCTACACTTTCTTCCATACAATGCTTCGAACGGAGCCATGCTTATGCTTTCCTGATAGCTATTATTAATGGTGAACTCTACCAAGGCCAGATAATTATCACAAGTCCCTCTCATGTCTAACATCGAGGCTCTTAACATATCCTCTAAGATCTAAATTGTTCATTATGATTGGCTGTCGGTATGGGGATGGTAGGCAATACTGAACTTCAGCTCCGTTCCCAATTCTTTATGCAAACTTTTCCAAAATCTTGAAATAAAATGGTTATCCCTATCAGATACAATGGAGGCAGGCACACCATGATTCCTGACAATTTCATTCACATACAGCTGAGACAGCTTATTATGAGAGTAAGTCATCCTGATTGCCAAGAAATGGGCTGACTTCATTAGCCGGTCAATAATAATCCAAACGACATCATGGTTTCTAGGAGCCCTTAGTAGACCAGACACAAAATCCATGGTAACATCCTCCCATTTCCAACTCGGAGCCGGTATCAATTGTAATAATCCAAATGGTTTTCTTCTTTCATCTTTTACTTGTTGACACACCAGGCACTTTTTCACATAAACTGTGACGGAACGGGTCTTTTTTTTTTTTTTTATCCTCAAAAGCTTCCGTCAAAACAGAAACACCATTAACGGTCAATACATAAGTTAAGACTTCTGCAGAAATTTCGGC
>JAOVVI020007741.1:0-14661 GCA_028571085.2 Nepenthes alata
TACAATTCATGGAATTCTTATTCCATGAATTGTCACCATTTTAATTCCCACACTAAATTGGTAGAAATTGTTATTCCCGATTCAAAATCAACAAAATAAAGGAATTTCTATTCCGACGGGAATAAAAATTTTATTCCTTCTTTATTCCGCAAACCAAATATAACGTTAGTAATCAAAGTCAAGAACGATGGAGCAATAATAATTAAAAATTATCAGATAAATATTTATTTTTATATTTAAATTGTTAGCTGGCCGTATCAATTAAAAATCTCAACCAGCCCCCAAAGAAGGAAGTGGTCGAAGAGATTTGACATGAGGGCAAAGATAGTCCCACAATGTGGTGTTTTTGGTGTAAGACAGAGGGACAAGATTCGAAATTGTCCCTGGCTTCAACCGGACGTGTTAGGCCAATTACTGTTGGCATTATATTCAGTGTAGCAGAAGTGGGATCAGTTGATATAATTAAGAATATTTACAAATAAAAATACTTTAGATAAAAATATTTTAATAATAGAGATGAATTTTAATTGATCTCATAAAGTTTTTATTAAGCCTTTGTAACCCACTTAGCAAATCGAGATTATTCATCTGTTACTGCCTTCTCATTAAAATAGTAATGAAATTATTTTAAATTTATTTTTTAAAAAATAATAAATTAATGATAATTTATATATATATATATATATATTCTATTTAATGAGTGCCACCCACTAGAGTTGATTAAATCAAATCAAAATTATTGCTTCATATGTAGAAAATTTTATTTTCGGTATTTATATATATATTTATATGATCTATATAATTTATAGAATAAATATTTATTAAAATTAATTATGTGTTAAAAATTAAATTCAAATCAATGACACGAGGATTTTAGTCTTCTGCTCTACCAACTAAGCTATACTAAATATTCTCGAAGCATCATCTACTTATTTTACTAAAAAGTTCGGTCTATATCAATTAAAACGATAATGAGGTTTGATAAAGTCTTATTTAGGTTCTAAATTTTCATTGATCTTTATAAGAAAAAAAATTTTCCTTTAAATTTTAGTATGAGAAATGATACGAATTATGAATGATTCAAATGGGTATGTCTTGCTCAAATATACTTATTTATATATGTACCATTCATTTCAAATAAATGATTAAATATATATACACGCACCATTAGAGTCTACAAAGCCATTCCTATTTCTTCACATAATTTAGATTTGTTTATTTTTCGGTAGCTTTATTGTTCAAGTGGTCTTGATTTCAATTTATGAAACTGTTGCTTTCATATTTACTTTTCACCATATGATATGGAGTGTCTACGTGTTTAATCCCCATTTTTGTTGGGGTTCAAACAACCTGAATTCACCCGATTCGATGCAACAAAAACTCAAACACCCCCGTCATCGTAAGCTACTATTAATGTGAGTAAAAGAACAAAAGAGATGTATAATATTTTTAATGTGGAAATCCCTTCTCAACTAAGAAAAAAAAAATTACATAGCAAATTTTTAAAATATCCCACTATATTAAATGTGGTTGCAAAAATCCCAAGATAATATAGTAACCCACATTGACTATACAAGTCCGCGAATAATAGGCAATAAGAAAAACCTCTCCAAAATAAATAAGGAAACTTTCCTTCAATTTTAACTATCTGTTTTTCTCCTCTTTATCTCATCACTGTAATCCTCTTTGTTCACAGACATTTTACAAGTGTGATAAAACGACGACAATCGCCGTTTCACCCTCGCACACATGCGGCCTGGCGCACTGCGCCCTCGGTGATTACCCACACACACTGATGCTACTATACATTTCATCGTATGCCTAGCATGTGTATATATTGCTCTGTCTGGAGACTATCTACCAATAGGCAGGTTACATGTTGACAAATGTCTGCCACCAATTCTGTAACCTGCCAACAATTTTGCCCACCAACTCTACAACCTGCCACCTGTATAGACGGCGCATGCACTAATAGGTCTGCTACATGCTCTACAAAGCCAACTTTTCGCAACGTGCTGCTAGCTTTTCACAATGTCCTCGGTCGTTACTGCACTCAAGTTCCTGGACTATCTGTGCCATCGGCTATCACAAAGTCCTCCTGCGTTTCTTGATCTTTAAGCAGTGACAACGACCTCAGACATCTCATCTCTTCGGTCGTCATTATGCATAGTCCATCTCTTTGGACGCGAATGTGCACTCAACCATGTCTGCGAGCGATTCTATATCGGTAACACTACCGATAAATTCCGCATGCCTTGTTCATCCGGTCAACAGACGTTGACCGAAATAATACAACCAGTCCTTGGCCGTCTTAGCATCAACAGAACCGCGAGCCCATATTGCTTCTTGACTGGTCAACATGTTGACCGATATTTTTCCACATTTTGTCCGTTCAATACGTTAACCGGCACATTTGCCTCAAAGGCTTCCGTGCGCCAACTGGCCAAGTCTATGCAATCGGAAAATCCTGCACTCCTACTATTTTGCCTCTTTGGCCAACCAATGCATTGACCGGCCAATTCACTCCGTGGCAAATCTGCGCTGCTCTCTTTGGCCGGCCATTTTACCTTTTTAGCCGGTTAACCTGTTGACCGGCTATTTTTGCACAAAGGCTTCCTCACACCTGTAAGCCGTCATCTTCCTTCAACCGGTCAACTCTGTTGACCAAAATTCACAACCGACCATTTGCCTTCATCCAGCTAACTCCGTTAACCGGAATCCATAGCTAGTCAACCTACGTTGATTGGCACATTGTCTTACCCGGCAAGTCTTATCCAAATTTTTAACAAATACACTCCATCATTTACTTTTAAAAAATTCACCGACAATAAACCTATTTGTTGAGTGAGTTACTCCGAATAAAGTGACTAAACCTAACAATTTCAATCCCAAAAAAAATTTGCATGAAAATAAATGTTAGATTTTAAAATCATTTTACAACCTTGAATAATTTAAACATTTAGGTCCACTATATATATATATATATATATATAAGTAGGTAAATGTAAAATTATATTACATTTTGCATGGCGTAAGTTCTCGAGACGTGGCCAATGTTAGCAACACAGATAGTGCTTTATCTACCTGCCGTGTCTTTTGGGGAACATGCAACTTTTTCAAATTATGTGTCCTTTCTTTGCTAAAAGGCTTTGCAGACTGTACAAATACTATATACATTGATTGTCGAGCATCAAACAATATTGAATATAAATATGTACATGTGTGTGGAGAGGGAAAGCCTACCTATATTAAAGAGAAATTGAGTCGACCCACTTCACCCTCAAAGTAGCTGTTCAAATTTAATTGAATGGCTCAAAATTTTAAATATAATTTAAATAAATATATATTTTTTTATAAAAAAATTACATTTTAAAATTAGACGACCGACAAAGAGAAGGGTAGGCACGATTCCTCTAGCAGAAGGGATGCCCCCCAAATCCATTTGTGTGTGGCCTATCAGATTTTGTCTGCTTGTAAATATTTCTGTCACTTGGTTAATGAAATTCCACGAGCACCTTTGCCCTTATCCATAGACTTTATACTCCAGAGGCAGCCATGCAGCTAGAGTTTCGGCAGTCCCATCAGATGGAAATTGCCGCTACGTGTTCTCATCGGTTGGGGAGCACCATGGAGAACGCAAGACGCTGTGACATCTATAGATGTTGCAGCGCCAGTAATACCAACGATGTTGTTAAATTTAAGATTCAATGGCCCATATTTTTGATATAAAAAATATATATACTTTTTTTTATTTTTATTATTTTTTATAAGAAAAATACAGATCGTTGGATCTTAAATTCAATGGCTCCACTAGACGCCGCGAAGGCTGCGACGCCTTGGTGTCTCTAACGTGAATTTCCGACTACGTGGGCCTGTCTATTAATGGGCTCCATGGGTTCCCAATGTTAGAAAAATATCCCACATGACGAGACATATAAATTATTAATTTATTGAATTAATTAAATAATCATATTAGTTTATATATATTTAATTATTTAGAGAAATTTTCTAAGAGAAATGCCTATTCAAAATATATCCTTTGATGGAAAGGATAAAAGTATTTTGGTAATTTGAGAATGGTCCTCTCTCCCTCTATAAAAGGAAGTCATTGGCCATCCTTTTGGGACACACAAAACTTGTATAACATTTCATAAGTTATAAGGAGAAGAGAGAGAAATCATCTCCTGGTTTTTCAAGACAAGAACAATTACGATTTTGCGTAAAAATTATCGCTTATTGATCCAGGTACGTATATTCATTCTTTATACATGATTGATTGATGAAAAAATATGATAATATAGATCTTGTGAATTATAAAATTATCTTACTAAAGTTTCTTACACCCAGTTGCTCCTTGGGTTAGTATTAAATGGGGCTTTATCTCTTAAAAAGATATATACTATGTTTTTTTTAATAAAATTTGTTAATTTATTTTTAAATAAATGATTATGATTTAATTACCTTTTAAAAAAATTTAAAATTTTGATAAATTTAATTATTAAATTATAAAAAATGGACAATTTAGATTAAGAGAAAAACGGCATTTAGCTCTTTAAGAGATAGAGTCCCTTAGTTTCGATTAGGTTATAAAAAAGCTGAGTCGGTTTAATTTAATATTTTAAAGCTTAATTATTCTTTTTATATTGCAAATAAGTTTGAAGGGAGGTTTGTTTTTTACCCTTATGCTTTAATTTTAGTTGAAATTTGCTTAATTCTTTTTGTATTGCAAATACTTGCAAATTTATTAAATTTTGCATTGCCGAAACCTTCTTATTTTTTGGTTTCTTAGGGAGAATGTTTGGGCAAACTAAACATTTTTATGGGACGCTTTAAAATCAGGTATGGAAAAGTGTAGCTGTTGAATTTAATAAATGTGAATAAAAGAAAACAACTTAAAATTTTGTTAGAAAAATAATAAATGTCGATGATTATAAAATTTTGTTGGGCATATTTTATTGAATGATTTTTGTGACAAAATTTAGTTTTAATCAAATTATATTTTAATTTTTTAATTTATTAATCGATATCTATTGTGACTCAAGATATACACATCAAAGATGAAAAGAATTAGATGCTCCAAAGGATTTGAAACGTACAAAGGTAAGCTAATGTTCGAGTTAGCGTACAAACGCTAAGATATGCACTCAAATGCAGTATCACCAAAAAATAAAATGGATTACATATATACGTTATTCGATTATGCGTATGCGATAATAACAAAATGACTCACGCACGTGTATCATAGAATCGCGCACGTGTGCGTTTGAGCTAGCATTGAAATACTACTATATAATACCAGCATGTTCATATTTGTCTGCCTTAATTTTTAGCCTAATTATAAATATAATTTTTTAACTTGACTTATTTGCTACCTATGTGAAAAAAGAAATAAAATAAAAGTTAGAAAAGTGAAGAGAAAAAGAGAAAACCTCTTCCATAAGTTGTGATTCAAGATATCCTAAAATTATTTAATAGCCGTCATACACTTGCTTTAAACCTATGAGTGTTAGGTGTTTCATTATTGGTGTGAGATTCAAACCTTAAGATTTATATAATCATACTAAAATTAAGTAAATTTATAAATTATTAAAGTTAATTACAGATTTGAGTTATAAATTAAGTGTTGGACCATAATGATACAAGTAGGAGTTGCATCTAATATATACTTAAGTCATATATAAACGTATTTAAGATAAAATTGACGTGCGTAACGTGCGCATAATAGATACTTGGGCATGTTTGTTGCGAATTTGTGGTGCTTGAATCATTCTTATGGATGTTCATGTACAGTTAAAATTAAGCTCTATGCCTAAACTACAAATGATTAGCAGATACCTGCTAATATGCTATTTGAAGAGTTTTCAGTCGCCCACGTATTTCACTAACATTTGAAAGAAAAAGAGTGAAGGAAAAGAGAAAAAAAAGAAAGCAGGAGAGTGAATTTAAAGTAAATTTAAGTAAATCTTTTGCAAATCTAAGTGAATATGAATATATTCAAACTTATTTCTTTCTCTATTTTTAAACTTTTTAGAAATCTTGTATTATCTTTTATTTAAATATTCATATAAGTGATATTTATCCATTTCCTTGATATCATGTTATATGTATATTAGTTTTAACTTCATTCTATGAGATTTAAAACATGTATACCTTAATTTTAAGTATGTTATCTTAAAATCATGAATTTTTTTTATAAAACATTATCCTTGTATGTCACTTTGATGCAAATATCTTAGTGAGAAATCTATTTTAATTTTAATAAAGATAATTTATTTTTTAAATTTTGAGAATATATATATATATATACTGTTGTTATGGTGAACCAAAATTTTTACACTCCCTGTACCTGTACATCCAATGGTAAGAACCAAAAGTTATATTGATGGACGGTGAAGATTCAACGATTATTTAAATCATTTAATATAATATCCACCATCCATCAATCTAATTTTTAATCTTAACTATTGGGTTTATAAAATATCTAAAAAAGTAAGTTCACCGTGATGGCTCTCATATATATATATATATATATATATATATTTGACAATTTAAATAACAATAAATATTAATAATAAAGAAATTTTATTTTAAAAAATGTATAACAAATGTAAGTTATGTAATAAAAGTTCATATTTCAAAATCTATTAACCTTGAATTTTGTTAAATATATCATGAAAATCGTGTGACATTGAAATATTATAAATATTTATTTTATTAAAAATTAAACTTTCATTAAAATTTGATATTAAAAATAAATAAAAAAAATACAATGGGGCATTAAAGGATGCGGCCCATTCTTCTTTGACCAACCACATTGGACAGATTGGAAAATGAACGGCCCTGCCCACGAACCCTGACAAGGAGGCCGTACCATCCAAGTAATTTGTGTGGACTACCTTGTGATATTTATTTATTTAATTTTGTTAGACTAGCTTGTGATTTTAAACTGCTGAGGGTGGGATTCGTCATTAAATTGAAATAATTTTAAGGGTCCAAATTTAATTTATGCAAATATAAAAAATATGAAATTATTACTTTTTGATATTTTTACTCTATTAAAATATTTATAATATGAAAAAATAAAACTGAAAATATAAGAATTTATACATTTCAATAAAATTTTTAAAATATAAAATTTAAAATAAATTTTTAACCCGATAATCCATCACTCGTCTATCAAGCGATGAGCGCCTCGTTTTACTTAGGGTGGGTTCGGTTGTTCATATTAGGCCAAAGTAATTTTAATTTTATATATAATTATCTGTTATTTATAATAAATTAAAAATTTACCTTATTTTTTACTGTTTTAATAGATATTTACCTCTTTTTTTATTATAATATATAAAAATTGGTCCAATTTTTAGAGCATTTTTAGATACGAGTCTTTAAAAATATTTAAATTTAGTATTTTGATAATCAGAATTAAATATTTAATTTATTTTAGCTTATAATTTATTTCACATATTAGGTGAAAAATTATTAAAATTTGAGGGTCTTGTATTTCCTAGAAATGTTTTATTTGATATATTTTAAATCTTTATCATTAATTAAAAATTTAGTAATACAGGTTAAAAAAAACAAAAAGATTATATATAATATTATATATATAATTTTTTATAATATTAATTTACATTAAATATTTAATTGAATATTATAGAAATATAACTATTTATGAGATATAATGGCCACATCTTGTTAAATAGATTCTCACCCAACTCTCTGACACGTGCAAGCGTGCGTACGACGCAACTGGTTCATCTTCAAATTATGACCCTACGATAATCTGAAAAGTGCGTACAGGATTAGCCAATAATAATGCGACGCGTCGACCTCGTCTGTCGTACGCTCTTGTCATCGCCACTTGTCCTAAGTCTTATTATGTTGTTTTCTGTGGTGGTCCTCGTGCGGGTGCACTGTTTCATTTTGTCATTTTGCGTTCACCTCGGCAAATGTGACGAGCACTCTTACCCATCCCATTTTCTCATAAACAAATTGATAAAATTTTTCGATAAATAATTTAATTTTATATTGATAATATATTTGAATTCACCAATAATTCATATAATATTAAGATTGCTAAATGACATTCTCTCATTTTATCCTATGTGTAATTTTTATATATTTATAAAAATTGTGACTTCTTATCTCATATTTTAAAATAATTTTACTAAATATTCTTATCTCTTAACAATTATACATTAAATAAACATAAAAAAAAATATGATTCCAAATTGTTAGCATCAAATATAAAATATTTATTTATTTTTTTCTTTTTTCTCGAGCCTAAAAAGGTAAAAAAGCTAAATATATTTTTCATGTTATATTTTAGCTTTAAATTCAGTTTTGAACGGCAATAATTGATGTTTATGTCATTCAGACAGTGGGTTATAATTGTCAAACTGAACGTCGGTTATTTTGATATATTATTTAGGGTCCGTAGACGTGAAACGTTAGTTGTCCAGCAGTTTATATTATTATAATTTTCTGGATATTCAGAGATGTCGGTCGTTTAATTATTAGACAACAGTGATTATGATTTATTTATTTTTTTATATATTGTATACTTTGATTTTATTATTAGACAAGTATAGTTTTTTATGTAAGATTTGACGTCATGGTTTGAATCGGCATCGGAGTTACATAATGACATGGCATATATTTAGATTATGTGTATGATTTATTTTATTTTGTTATGATCGGTCGATATATTAACGTAAAATTTACGTCCGAATATTAATTAGATTTTAATTTGGTTAATTAATAATAATTGATGAAGTGTTAATGACGATATTAGAATTTGGGACGTCACGTGACAAAAGTGGTACCAGAGAAGTCGTAAAAAGATATCTTAATTGATTTGAGGATTGCGTTTGATTAATTTTGATTCGAGGTTCTAATCTATTTGATTATTTGGGATATGATTGAAAATGTCATCTGAACAAGGCAAAAATATTAGACTAAGTTCACGCCCTGACCGTGAGGAAGTGTATTTCAACATAATGGTAAGAATGGCGTATGTGATGGAATCCATGTCTAAAGGATTGCATAATTTGAAGTCAGTGGAAGCTAATCCATGGACGATAGCGTATGATTGATTCACTAATAAAATGGTGTTAGAATTTTTGGATGACTTGGATTCCACCAGGGCTGTCATTTGGATCCAGTAAATTGAGAAGGTTTTTGGTATGATCCCATACCCGGAGGAAGACAAGGTGATGTTCACCTCATACAAGTTTGAGAGCGAGGCGGACCATTGGTGGTCCATAAAGAAAAGAATTATGGACTTAGAAAACGAAGAAATTTCGTAGAACATGTTCGTGGAAGTTTTTTTGGACAAGTATTTCCTGATGAGTTTAAGGGAACACAATAATGATAAATTTGCCTGTTTGCGGCAAGAAAATCAAGCTGTGGTGAAATATGACGCCACGTTTACAGAGCTATCCCTTTATACCCTTGATATGGTTCACAATGAGGTGAGAAGGCGAAAAAAGTTTTGTAAGGTTTGAATGATGCCATTCGAAGGTAGATTGTGACATTGAAACTGAGAACGTATGAAAATGTGTTGGATCAAACTTTCTTATTTAAATAGGAGTTAGAAAGGGAGAAATTCTTCAAGAAGAACACCATAAGCCATGGAGGCTATGGTTTTGGTCAAATTTTAGGGTCAAGAGGATATCAAAAAAGGTCCAAGCTATCAGAGAAAGAAAAGAAAGGTGTTGAAATCCAGGGTGTACTGGGTCCTCAATCAGGAATGCCTGTATGCCCACATTATGGCAAACTCATGGAGGGAGACCTTGCTACTAGATGCCAGGAGCTTATTTCAATTGTGGTCAGCTTGACCACATAATTAAAAATTGTCCTTATCACTCAAGGTAAATGGTAAGGAAGCCAAGTATTTTAAGACGAGCTTTTGCTGTAACGGCCTAAGTAGTTAATGCATCGCCTATAGCGGTGGAAGGTAAACATACGATTTCTAATATTTTAACTCATACACTTTTGGATTTGGGGTCTACACACTAATTTGTGTTACCGAAGTTTATTCAATTTTTGATGTCACCCCGAGGATCATGGATTTTGTATTAGTAATGTCAACACCTATGCGATCATCTTTAATTACGGATATTATATACCCTAGGTGTTGTTTGGGTCAATGGGTTAAAATTAGTGGTAGATTTAATTTTATTAGATATGTATATGATTGGTTAGCGAGTTGTCATGCTAGTATCGATTATTTTTATAAGAGGGTGCATCTTATAATTCTGAGATGTAAAGCTTCCTATTTTCAAAGCGTAATATATAAACAATTTTCATATATGTTTTTGACTTTGTATACTTATCATGTGATAGAAAGTGAATGTCAAGCCTATTTGAGTTATGTGAGCACCATTGTGAATCATAATGTACTGGTGAAGGATATTCTGGTTGTATATGAGTTTGAGGATATTTTTTTAGAAGATTTACTGAAATTATTATCAAATCAGGAGATCGAGTTTAAAATTGAGATCTTACCTGTAACAACACCTATATTGAAGACCCATTGTAGAATGACACTATTGGAGTTTAAGGAGTTAAAGCAACAATTGCATTCGTTGGTGGAGAAGGGTTTTATCCAGCCAAGTGTGTCTTTATGGGATACCTCGATGCTGTCTATGAGGATGCAGGATGAGTCTATACGAATGTGTATTGATTACCGAGAATTAAATAAGTTCACAATTAAGAACAAGTATTCGTTCTAGAAGATTGATGATTTATTTGATCAATTGTAAGGGTTCAAGTATTTCTGAATATTGATCTTCGTTCATATTACCATCAATTGATACTTAAGATGGCAGGATTGACAAGACAGCTTTTCAAACAATGTATGAGCATTATGAGTTTTTGCTTATACCGTTTGGATTAACTAATACCCCTATAATTTTTATGGATTTGATGAATTGAATATTTTAACCCTACTAGATAAATTTATGGTGGTATTCATTAACAACATATTGATATACTCGAAGATATATGATGAATACGATATGTATTTGAGGATTGTATTCCAAACACTTTGGAAAATGAGTCTTTATGTCAAGTTGAAGAAATATGAATTTTGGCTTGAACAAGTTATACTTTCGGACCACATCATTTCAAAAAGAGGCATATCGTTTAATCCAAAGAAAGTTAAAACGGTAATTAATTAGAGTCGACTGACAACAATGACTGAAGTCATGAGCTTTTTAAGAGCGGCAACTACTACCAAAGATTTGTGGAGAATTTTGTTAAAATTATCGTACCATTAACCCGATTGACATGTAAGGAAGCAAAATTTGATTGGACGGAAGATTGTTAAAGAAAATTTGAAGAATTGAAAGACTATTTGACGTCTGCCTCTATTTTGATGATTCCTCGAAGGATTTGGATTATTTGTGATTTATTGTGATGTTTCTAAAACTAGACGTGGATTTGTTTTTATACAATATGAAAAAGTGATCACTTATGGGTTGTGGCAATTGGAAACACATGAAATAAATTACCTGTCGTATGATTTGAAATTGGTGGTGGTAATCTTTGTATTAAAATTTTGAATACATTACTTATATGGAGAAAAACTTTAATATATTTGGATCACAAGAGCCTCAAATATCTGTTTTTTAGAATGAACAGAATATTAGATAAAGAAAATTGATAAAAGTTAGGAATATGTAAATATACAATATACATAAACTATATTCTCTTCTAGAATGAAGAAAATAAAACAACTACAACAAAAATAATCAACATCAAAATAGATCAAAAATAATAATAAAATATAACATAAATTTTGATAATGAATACAAACTATAAAAACAAATTAGTTTTTAAATAAAACTCCTCAAACTTCTCTAATTAATGAAAGTAATACAATATAAAATCAAATTTGTAACCAGAATGATATAGACTTATTAAGTCTTAGTTGATTTACTTCTAACTCATAACTTATCAATCTACTCACGATAGTAAAATCAGATGGTTTCTAATTTTTTATTAGACTCATTTCACATATTTGTGAGTCTTAACATATTATTAAAATTTAGTGTCCATACCACCAATACCACATTGAGGTTTGCGAGTTAAAATTAATATATAAATAATGGAGAAAAAAGTTGAGTAAGAAGATGTTCAATGTTTTATCTAAAAGTAATACTTTGGTTTTCTCTAGTATTAAATGTCTTTTATTTAGACAATCAAAGTAC
Organism: Nepenthes alata; assembly: GCA_028571085.2. Lineage (NCBI taxonomy): Eukaryota > Viridiplantae > Streptophyta > Magnoliopsida > Caryophyllales > Nepenthaceae > Nepenthes > Nepenthes alata. The sequence goes on from JAOVVI020007741.1 coordinate 12,216, forward strand.
AAGGGTCCGGAGCCTATTTTCTCCCTATCCTTTGGTTAAAAGAAAAAAATATATTTATAGAGTAGATTAAAAATATGTCAAGAATTTTCAACCTGAAAAAGAAGCAATTCCCTAATGTTCATGTGTAGTACAGGGCGAGCATTAAACATGAAGGCAAGTGTAAGAGAACGCATGAGCACCACACAAGTGCTCTTTAACTATGGGCATTTTGGATTTATTGCGATAATGCGCGACATAGGAGTTTCTCAAGTGCAGACATTTTAAACTAAGTACTCTCACGTGCAATATAGGTATTTATCAGTTGTAAATGTTCTGAACAAAATACGCTTATATACTGAATAGGCATATGTCAATTGCAACATTGTTGATAGAATGCGCTTATGTGCCAAACAATCATGTATCAAGCGTTGGAACATTCGATGCTGGTTTTCGTATAAATATAGTGTATTCTGGTTTTTATTGATGATTATAATTCCTTTAGACCATATGTTTTCTTTATCATAAATTATGTCAATATAACATATTCATGATAATCATCCCCTTTGATAAATCCATGACAAAAACTCATTATTTGACAAAACTTTATAAACACATAAATTAAGAGTTCAAACACAATCAAGATAGAATTCATTTACATAAAAATTTAAATTTTACCTTAGTATTTATATGAATATTAAGTTTTATCTTGGAAGTATCTAAACTCATGTACATAAAAATATGCTCCTAGATTAAAAATAATGACAAAAATTAACATATAATTTTATGAGACACGTGCACTTATTATTCCTGATCAAATATGGTTGGAGCAAATATAAAAATTAAAAGATAATTATAGTTTATCAACAACAAAAATTAATTAAAAATTAAAAGATAATTATAGTTTTTCAAGGAGCATCAATGGGTAGCAATTATAGAGAATAATAGGTTTAGATATAAATCCAACAATACAATAATAGAACAGTTACAAATATATTTACAACTATTCCTCTTTTTTGTCATAAATGCTAAAGGGGGGGTCAATCAACATTAGAGTGGTTGTAGTCTGCTTTGAACATCGCTTATTAAAGATGTGGTCCAAGTTTCTTATGACGTAGGCATCTTCGTTGTCTAGTTGAGTGTTAGTACATCAAAATTTCTTAAGAATGGGAGACTCTAACCAATCAATGTCGGTAGCAAGCCTAGATTGATTGACAAAGTTGGTTGTAAGTTGGTTAAACACGCAAGAGAACGAGCCAATAATAATCGAAAAAGCCATTGAAAAGGACAAAGGTAGCTTAGAGGGGCCAGTGGCAGATGGAGACGGGCTAGCACTTGGAGAAGGCTCATCCAAGGGATCACAACTTTCACGTTCCACATTCTTATATATGTTATTAACCTTATTTATATGTATTACTCTTTTACTTAACAATATTGCTTGTTATAATCGAAGAGGACGTATCCTTATCTTATCTTATCTTATGCCATAATCATCTATACATAATAATAAACTATAATACACATGATTCAAATATAATTTTACATCATTAGTGGCTTTGACATCCGTCTAATAATAATATGATGTCAGTTTTGTGATAAGGGAAGATGCCAAGTAAAAACTCAAACTCACCTTATAAAATTTTGTTAAAACATACAAGATAACCATATAAAATTTATGAATATACTTTTAAACTATCATTACTAAAAGATATATATTCTCAAGATGTTTATAAAAGTATAAGTTTATATATCATCACTTAAATTAAATTAGTTACATCATTACTGATTACAGCAAAGCTAATATTTTTTCTTTATTTTTGTTTACCAGGCATAAACTTTCACGAAACATTTAGAGGGTAAAAATAATAGTAAGAGAGTGAGCCAATTGCTCAACAAGACATATAATAATCAAGGACATGTATATTTTATTAAAAATAAATCATATAGAGAGAAATAAGAGTCGTAATGCATGTAAAAATACATATATATTTTTAGGAATGTTTTCATGATGCATTTAATTTTTTTTTCTTGTATATTTTTTTTACTTATTAGCACTTTTTACCTTGCGTAATTTGAAAAACTAGGGTTAGTAAGTTTATCAGTTAACAGAGCGATTAGTCAATGTTTAGATTGTATTCAATCTACATAATTTAAGGTCTTAACTTCTATATTTATATTCCGAAGATAGGATAGATTGTGTTCTCTTCATACAATTAAGGTTTTAACTTTCTTATTTACATCTCAAATATAGAATGGTACATACTTATTATATCTCGGTAGATGAGATCATAAATTGTATAATGATATTTACTTATCAGACAATGATCTTTCACTATAATATTCTAAGACATGCAAGAAAATATTATCCTCTAAATAAATTTCTTAGTATAATTTTTTAATTCTTAAAATTCTTAGTGGAAACTTCTATTCTTATTATTGATTCTTTTTCTTAACTTTCTTATATTTGAAA
>JAOVVI020007742.1:0-14660 GCA_028571085.2 Nepenthes alata
TTAATATATTAATATGGATGTATTATCATATTATAAGAGATAAAATATATAAAAAATTATAAGCATAAAAGTCATATTATTTTAATAAAAAATAAAAAATGTGAAATATAGTTTTAAAGTAATCTGATCAGATAAAATAAATACCGTCTTAAAAATTTATTAATAAATACGTGCCTAAAATTTATCGTGAAAATAATAATGTATGCTTTCATAATTGATAAAAAATTCGTATAAATAATTTATTATAAATAATTAATGTGTCTAAATTATTAATAAAATAATTATTAATTTAATAAATAAATGGAATAAGGGTAATAATAAATGGGTATTTTTTTATATATATTTACAATCATTTATTTTTTTTTTCATTTTTAGATAAAAAATACTTTGATTTTATTAAATAAGTATATATATATATTTTTTAAAAAATATATTCTTCCAATTTATTTAAATTATTCAAATTCATCATTTTTCTTTAATATTCTGTTTACTCAATTGAGAAAATTTAAGTGGAAAGATAAAACGGTAAAAAAATATAATTTATATTTTAAAATAATGAGAAATAATTAGAAAAAACATTAGAAAAATATTTATTTAAATGGTAAAATTAAAAATGATTTATATTAAATTAGAAAATTGTTAAAAAATATAACATTTTATTGGTAATTAATCCTTATAAAAAAAAGGGAAAAAAAGCCAAGCCCAAAGGGCAAGCTTGTGTCCCTGCTAGCGAGCTTCGGCTAGCTGATGAAAATCATTTGCATTTAACCAAAATCATAAGAAGGGGCAAATTGTCCGCCGTCTCTCAGCCACTTCTCCTCCCCTCTCTCTCTGACTACTCGCCGTTTCAGGAACGTATTCCCGAATTCATTTTATCTAACAGTTGAGCTGCGATTCTTGTCATTCCTTGTTGGTAAACAATCAATCGGTGTATGTTTCTGTGCTCATTATAAGTTTGTAGACCGGAAGCTGTCAATTTTCACACGCCTGCTTTACTTTAAATGGTTTTGATTTGTTAAATTATTTGGAGGTATTGCCATCTAAATTTCATGTCCAGAGTATCTAGTTTTCCAGTATAAGGTTTAGGTGCTATATTGTGTATGTGTATATATATATATATATATTGTTTGCGCAAGGTGGAATCAAGTATAAACAGTCATGGAGTTTTTGAGAAACTAGTCTTCTAAGGGCATGGTTAGTGTAGCTTATAAAATTAAAAACAGAAGGGCTAGACATTTGAACTTCCATTAAAAAACTTCATAATAAGATGATTATTAAGATTTAAATTAGAGCTTTTTCAGAAACACCCAATAAGAGATTTTCAAAAGGAGTAACAAAACACCCCCTAAATTATCAGTTATCTTATTGTTGAGGGTTTTTTTTTTTTTTTTGTTTGGCCGCCCGGGGGGGGGGGGGGCAGAGTGAGGTTCTAGCTGATGAAAAGAGTTGTGAGACATTTTGTTTTGAGTCCGATGAGTGCATTTGTATTGCTCATTCAGATGAGATAGAATGACGCATCTCTCCTGAACCATGACTTGCCTTTTCTTTTGAGGTTAATGGCAAAGTTGGAAATGTATTTCTTAATTTAACGCTTGTCTTGCATGTTTAGAATGAGAAAGGCTCAATTAGCACGGGCAATCATTTCTTTGCAGGCGTTATATACAGATTATGTTGAACATGCAAATGCAATCTCCCGTGATGCTGTTGCTTATGTTAGTAATATATTTAATATGCGATTGGCAGTTGAAATGGCTGGGAGATCAAACAAAGGGCGAAATAGGAAAGGTACTCATGGCGCCACAAATAATTCCCGGTTGGCAACTTCACCAGATGCTTCCCTGAAGGATAGCTCAGGCACTTCAGACTCCTCTAAAGCTGAGGATAATGGAGTTGCACCTGCTGAAGAATCAACCCATGCCCAGTCGGAGGTCAAAGAGACTGAAAACTCAAAATATCTGAACCCAACAAAACAAGGTAACCTTGACTTCATTACCATTTATGTTGTAAAGATGGTAGTCATTCTTGCATTATGTTTCTCTAGTTATGTCAATTGTTTAAAAGACTGAAATGTTATTATCAAACTGAAAAGAAGCACCCTCAAATGTGCAATCTGAGGTCTCAATGTTAAATGCATCTCATCAACCATTTAATCCTTTATCCAGGAGTTTTTAACATGTTCTACAATGTGGATAGATAACCCTTAAATTGTGTAACATCAACACCGTGCTCAGTAGCTGTTAGGGAGGGACGAGTTGGGTATGGTGAAACTCGTAGCACTGGGTTCTTCAAACCTGACTTATACTATTGCCCCTTAACCATTTTTATGGCTGAAAGAGTTCTTGCTTCCCATTGTCTTTAAGGCCATTGGGAGCTGTCCCATTGCCACATAACACATCATGTGCATAGGGGGTGTAAAATGATCTCATGAAATAGAGTTACTTATCAACTGTGGTTTTGTGACATTCTATGGGCTAGCGGGAGCTAAAGCAGTGGAATATGCAAGACACCCCGTAAGTCAGTGGAAATACATGATTCCCCCTTGCCCGTCTTGCATAAAACTATTTTGAGGAGAAAAACAAAGAGATTGTGTGACATTTATAAAGACAAACTCTGGTGAGTAAGAAATTCATTTGTTCCTTTGATAATCCCTGTGCCGATTTTCTTGGACGGCTTGTCCTTGTTCTGCAACTATTGCTCATATGATACTAAGATAGAGATACATGGAATCTAGCAAGATAGACTTGATTGTTGGCCCATTAACACCTTAATATATGTCTTGGATATGGTACCCAACCGCCAATTTTTTCACTCCTAAGAATCTTTTGTCTCCTGCTATTGTGGATTCCATCATGGAATTCAGAAGTTTAGTTGTAAATGAGACTTTTAAAGTAAAGGCAAAGGAAACTAAGTTTGAGGAGAGACTATAGAAGAGAATAAACATCACAAGAGTTAGTGCTTACATGAAAAGCATAGGATTTGGAGACCGTTGGCATACTTACAAACAATTGTTCCTTTCATATTTCATAGAACTTGTTCTCCAGTTGTTTTAATATTTTTTCCCATATTCAAATTTTTCTTACCTTTAGATCATTTATGTGATGCAGGTGAACTTCATCTGTTTCCTGTTTCTGTTAAAACACTTGGTGGTGAGAAGCTTGAGCTGCAAGTGAGTTTTCCTAATAATTAAACTATTCGAGTGTCTTTAAGGTTTCAAATGTGAAATTCTTTACATTTACGCATATCTTTCCTTGATGGTTTGGTGACTTGTCCTACCTGTTGCTGCTTATTTAATCAGCTGTCTTATTCCTTCACCTCTATGATCTATCTGATTTCAATCACAGTGTTAAGAATAAAAAAATTCAGATTTGTGAACAGCTATGATGGTGAAACCACTCTTTAAGCATGTGAAGCAATTTTGACTTTAATTGGATTTGCAGTTGAGCCCTGGGGATTCTGTGATGGACGTGAGACAGTTTCTTCTTGATGCGTCTGAGACATGTTTCTTTACGTGTTATGATTTGTTGTTGCATACAAAAGATGGCTCAGTACATCACCTTGAAGATTACAATGAAATTTCTGAAGTTGCTGACATTACAACTGGTGAATGCTTCCTGGAAATGGTTGCTGGTATGTTTGTGAACTGTGCTACCTCTTCCTGCTAGAATACTGAAAAAATATTTGCTCAGTTTATGTAATGTATACATAAATCTCTTTGTAATCACTTGGCTTCTATTGGGAAACTGTTAATGTTCCTATGTTTCTAATTGAGTGCTAGAGGCAGTAAGTGGTGTCTTTCTGAACCCAACCCATCCCTTGACTGACTACATGGGGCAATAACAAGGGTCCTTGCTTTAACTGATAACTGACAGAAAATTGTTGCAGCACTATATGATGATAGGTCTATGAGGGCCCATGTCCACCGTACGAGGGAATTGCTTTCTCTTTCGACTCTCCATGCCTCGCTATCAACATCCCTTGCACTACATCATGAGACTGTCCGTAATACATCTGAGAGTTCAGTAGGTTTGGCTTCTCACTCTATTATCCCTGTTCAGTCCTTTTTAGTTAGGGCCTGTGTGTCTGTGATTTAGAGAAAAGATATAATTTGGAGCCTTTGTGAAAAGTATTTTTAGGGTGTTTTTTTAATTAACTATGAACTTAAACTTGTTTGAAAAATCCCAGAGTAAATTATGGAGAACCTTAACCATTTTCTATAGCTTTTCAAAGAAGATCCAATTTTGTATCTTTGTGCAAAAGCTGTTGCAAAAGCAGTGCCAAACAGGCCTTTACTATGTTGATTCCTCTTGCAATCATATCTTTTGATCCATACTGTATGGGACATGATAAATGTTTCAGTAACAACTAACTTGGCTGTGTACTTCAATTGCAGATTCAGTGAAAGCTGAAATTCCGGAGCTTGATGGTCTGGGTTTCATGGAGGATGTTACCAGTTCTCTTAGTAAACTGTTGTCTCCCTCTTCTAAAGAGATTAAGTGCGTAGAGACTATTGTATTCTCATCATTCAATCCTCCTCCAAGCCATAGGAGGTGAGAGTCTAAATTTTGACATTTCAAAGTCCTTTTTGCTTTATTGGCAGGTTTACATTTTTCCAGTGTCTGATACTTACTGCAATATCAACCAACCAATTATGTTCCATTATCTAGAAGGTTTTGACAGAATACTGCTTTCCCCTCCCCCTACTTCCCCCTCCTATGCCTCCAGGCTTGTTGGAGATTTGATTTATTTGGACGTGGTAACTCTGGAGGGATGTAACTTCTGTGTTACGGGAATGACAAAAATGTTTTACGTAAATTCAAGCACTGGGAACACCCTGGATTCTAGACCAAGTAAAGCTGCATATGAAGCTACTACCCTTATTGGGCTCTTGCAAAAAGTTAGTGCTAAGTTCAAAAAAGGTAAATGATAGTGCTAAAGAATCCTTCACGCCAGGGTAAAAAAATTACTAATATGCATCAAATAACCCAATCTCTGTCTGTCCTCTTTTTCATAATTGGTGAAGCATTTCGAGAAATTTTGGAGCAGAAGGCCTCTGCACATCCTTTTGAAAATGTGCAATCCGTATTGCCTCCAAATTCATGGCTTGGGCTATATCCTGTTCCGGGTAACTACCTCCATTGACTTTGTCATAGAATAATTTTATTTGTACTCATGTAGCAGCAAAAGGCAATATTTTGAAGTCATGAAAATCCCTTTTCCCAATTCTTTACGCTTATTCTCTTTTTAATCAAATACAACTGTTTTACATAGTAGTTTAACTGCTGGAGCTGGGCTTCAACAGCTTGTATTGACACTCTAAAATCTGTGTTTCTTTTCCCTTTTCCTTTTTATAGTCTCTTCTTTAATTACGGGTATAATGGTTGTGTACCTATGGCTTCATTCTCACATTTGAGAAATTCTTTGCTTCGGTGATAAACTATGGCTGTGATGAGACATCTAATGCTTTTGGTTGTAAACTCCGAAACATTCCTTTCTGGGTGTAGGTAAACATTGTTGAATTTGATATATTCTGAGGGAGACATAGCATTTCATGGTCTCTCTCTCTCTCCCTCACTCTCTCTCTCTTAATTTTACTTTTGCACCTTCCATCAATTGTTACATGGTGGCGGCATCTTTTTTCCTGTAATTTTCATAATGAATAGTAGTTTGCTGTAATGACCATTTAATTTTCCTATTGATCTGCAGTAGTTGTGTAGACAGTTGACTTGTTGGACAGGAGTGCATCAAGAAAAGATTTATGTATACAGCATTTAGATGAACTCAAATAGGTTCCAGCGATGAATTTGAAAGGAGTTTTTCGTCTTTCCGTTGTCATTTCTTTTCTACACAACATGGTGATGCACCAGGCAAATTCGAAGTGAAACTGGCCCTGGGAGGCCGCAAAAGTCTTGCTTCCTTCAAGTTGTAGCTCTGAAAGATAGTGTTTGAAATGATTAGAATGGACCCAGTTCTTAGCTATGAGATGTAATTGATTATATTCATTTGCTAATCTCTGTGTGATGTTCAGAACATCTAACAACCGATTGCCCCCAGCAGTTACAATTGGTTGATGATTTGGTGCCGTGTATCAGTTGAAATTCTTTTTGATTTATCTCTTTATTCGGAAGTTTTGGTACTTATAATGAATTTTCTAGCTTTTAACTTAGCATATTGGGTGCAGACATCCTTCGACCTTCTTGCTTGCCCCTCACCTTGGATTTTCCATAGGAAAAAGCAATTCCAGATAGGATTCCCTTGTCTTTGTTTCAAATGCCCTTCTAACATTGATTATTATTATGATAGTTCTATTATCGTTTAGCCTTTTGTTGTTTTTTTTTGTTTGCTTGCATTATAATGTCACAAGCAGAGCAACTTAGCCCCTTTAGGCCCTTTTTCCTTATTAAGGTCCAAGAAAGGGGGACGATTTTGTTGCTATAGTAAGCCCACTCCAAACCTTGTAAAAAGAACACATACTTTACATCTTCCTCGTTGGATGTAAGTCTAAGCTAGCCACAACCTCCTTCACTCAGATCCCTAAGTCCTCATCATTGTCCGATCCATCCTTTTCATAGGGGTGTTGGTGCCTTGAGGTGGTTCATATGGGCGATAGAGTCGGCTTCCATCATGTTTCCTATGCTTGTAACACTTAGCCCTGCACAATACTGAGTGCTGACATTAACGGCTAGTCAGGTTATGATACCATCCATAATACTCTGAGTAGATCACTAGCCTAACAACCTAGCCCCATCACATCTTTTGTCCTCATTCAAGCTCAAGAGATGGGGAGGTAACTTGTTCTCACAATAAGCTGTCTCGGAATTTTATAAAATGAGCTCACATTGTTTACATCTTCCATGTGTGATGGGGTGTCACTTCAGTGATTTAGGCTTTTGCGGTGGTTGGGGTGGTTCATTTCCGTCTTTTGTGATATCATATTTCACTGCCCAACTCATGATGGACATGCTTGTCAGATATTTAACTATGGAAATGCATTTCTTTGAATTTGAAGCATTCAATTTCCTTTTGGTTTATTTTCAGATCATAAACGTGATGCAGCCAGGGCAGAGAATGCACTGACACTTACATATGGAAGTGAGTTAATTGGAATGCAAAGGGACTGGAATGAGGAATTGCAGTCTTGTCGGGAATTCCCCCATACGACTCCTCAGGAAAGGTGTACTTTATGTTCCATCACACCTCACTGGTTGCAAGTTTGCACACTCCATTTATTGATAGTTTTCCTCTTTAGTATTTCTGCCTAGTGTTGGGATTTTCAGCCACTTGAGCAGATTGGCCTTTTCCTTCTCAAATAAAATTTTTCTTTCAGGATTTTGCGTGATAGAGCTCTATACAAAGTGACTTCTGACTTTGTTGATGCTGCAATAAATGGGGCTATTGGCGTCATTAGCAGATGCATACCTCCAATCAATCCGACAGATCCAGAGTGCTTTCACATGTAAGTAGAAACAATAGGGTTACAGAGAACAAAGATTTTCTTTAGCTTGCATATTATTGTTACACTATGTAGAAAAGGATGGGTCTGTTTCTGTACTTTCTGAATGTAGACATGCATTGTTTTACCAATGCATAATATTTTACATAGGGAAGAGGACTTGGTTGGATTGTTTAGGGCCTTGAATCTGGCTGGGCTATTAGTACACAAGTCTAGATAATCTGAGCTTGCTGATGGCCTGTCCTTGTGTGTTATGAGTCAGTTTAACTTGCTGGTGTTGCAACTTCTCTGTAGGTGCACGAAGGCTTGCTGCTGCTGCTGCTTCTTCTTCTTTTTAACATTTTCTTTCCCCTTTTTGAATCATTGAAAACCGAGCCAAGGCTTGCTATGTGGTGTACACTATAACACAATAGGTTTTGAATTATTACTAGTGCAGTAGATTGTATCCACACACCGTTTCTTGGAGAATAATATGAATTCTGATATGTGATTCCTGAGTTTCTGGAGATTTTTTATCTAGAATGTCAATTTAAATTTGATGTTTAATGTGGCCTTTATTGAAATTGATGTTTAAAATTGAGGACAACAGTTACGAGGAACGGAGGTTTGTGAGCTAGAAGGATTTGATGATCATGTCTTTCTATGGGGTCGCATGCCTCTTTATTAGCTCGTATTCTTGGTGAACAGAAATATCATTTGATTCGTCCTCTATTCTCAAAGAAAGAAATACATGCCTAATTAAGATGTGATATGATTACATTGCAACGTCTTTTACATTTGTTACCATTCTTTCTTTTAGGTATCTTTGCTTCCTTCATTTGGAGAAAGGAAGTATCCCAAAGATTCAAACAATGAATCTAATAAGAAGGAAATAGTCTCATAATTCTCCATTATCCTAATTTAGTCCTAAGTCTAGATGATGGGATATTTTTGTTTCTCCTTCGTCTATTTACCTCCCATCTCAAAGAACTAAGTAACTGGTTTTAGGTGCAGAATTAAGAAGGAACATGGAAGCTGAAATTGTTAGTTGGAGATTAAAGGAAGCTTTAATTTTGCTGCAAAGATGTGTTCATGCTGCATAGAGACGTTGATAATGGATGTATGAAGTCATACTTTGACCCCTTTGCGGGTTATTAGCATTGTAAATGAAAAATGTTATTTGCAAACATAGTGGCATTGTTATCACTCTTTATCCCCTTGCTTTGCCATTAACATTGATATTTTGTTTTCACTTTTGTTTCTAGGTATGTCCACAACAATATATTCTACAGTTTTGCTGTTGACGCAGACCTTGAGCAGCTGTCCCAAAAGCATGCACCATATTCAAATTCCAAGTCCAATGGTACAAGCTCCTTGTGCAAATTGACCGAAACTGTGGAAGTGTCACCTGATGGGACGGTAAAGAATCCCAATGGGGTTGTAGCCAATGGGGCAAACAGGGAGGACCTTAATGGTTTAGTAGAACCGGCTTCCAATTTGGCTGCTGAAATGCAGTTGGCTGACAGTGACCAAGCCACATATGCTTCTGCAAACAATGATTTGAAAGGCACGAAGGCATTCCAGGAAGCTGATGTTCCTGGACTCTATAATCTTGCTATGGCCATTATTGACTATCGTGGTCATAGGGTAGTAGCACAGGTGTGTTTAGCCTTGCATATCCTTTTGATTTTTCATGCCCTGAAAGCTGAAGCTGATGTCCTGTTCTAGAAAATCTTTCTTCTCAGCCATTGCCCTTATCAGGCAATTTGAATATCTATCAGGTGTTGGTGATGCAATTTTTGTTTTCTTGTGATCATCTTTAATCATCTATTTACTTATTTGAGGTGTTTTAGTTAATCTTATCAAAATTAATTTTGATATCTTTTTAAGACATTAAAAAGTACCTAAAATTTTTCATCCATGTCTCAGCAGATGATTCAGTATGTTACAGGAACTGCTATATTAGTGCCTGATGTAGTTTCGGCAACATTAGTGATTTCATTGTGATATCACAACTATTTTCCAACTTCTTTGCTCCCATATTCTTTTTACAGTTGGCATTTCTGATTCTAGTTTCTTCTAGGAGCTCATGAAAGAGATCAACTTATGTATCTGGTCTGCATTGTGGTGCTGTTCTCCCTTCTTATTTGTTGTCTTGAGATCTCTTAAATCCACAGGTTTTGCTTTGTGATGCAGAGTGTTTTACCTGGCATTCTTCAAGGTGATAAATCTGATTCCCTTCTGTATGGTTCTGTGGATAATGGCAAAAAGATATGCTGGAATGAAGATTATCATTCCAAGGTGAGTGAGAGAGTGAAGATGTACTTCTGTAAGCAACATATGCAGTTCATAAGAAAATGCAATACTCCGATAGTTATTTTCTTGCGTCAGCAAATATGATTTAAGAGTCAAAATTGAACAAAATTGCTTCTGATGATCAAATTATGTTGATTTAATACATGATTTACATGGAAAAACTACTCTGTTTATGTTCTTTCATGCTAAATTTTGTTCATGGAGCTTCTGATAAAGCAATTTGTCCCATGACTGCCAATTCCTTTGGATCTATAGGTACTGGAAGCTGCTAGACGCCTGCACCTAAAGGAACATACTGTGCTTGATGGGTCTGGAAATGTGTTCAAATTAGCTGCTCCAGTAGAATGCAAGGGCATTGTTGGCAGTGATGACAGGTGATAACTATGATGTAGAAATGCTGACTTGGTAAATTGATGTAGAAATCCTGACATGATTGAAAACATAACTTATTACATAACAAAGTAAATTTCCCGGCCAGGAAAATAAAGTTTTCATTTAAAATTATACCCTTTGATTCCTTTCTTCCTTTTGGGCAGACCAAATACCCAATTTATTTCTAATGCAGATCATGAGTTTTAATAGAGGAACAGAATAAACTATATTACAGCCAGTAAGGCTTTCTTCTGGCTTCTACAGCTTGGAATAAAAAATGGAGGCTCTCTTCTTAGATATAATTATACAGAGAATTGGAATAGGATATTTACTACCTCTACACATTCTTTTGGTACAAAATTGAGTTTGAGAAATCGAGTCTCATACCTTTCTGTGTGTATTTCCACTAACTCTTTGTCTTTTGGTGCACAATTCACTATTCTTGTCTTAAATAATTAATATACCCCGTCAATTACATTATTTATACTTTCAACTTTCAGCTGTAGTAGCACTTTGAACTTTGAAATTGAAGCTGGCTTTTCAACTATATATTGACATGCTGAATGAAATTTTGTTTTTCCTTGATCGTGTAATGTCAGGCATTACCTTTTGGACCTGATGAGAGTCACTCCTCGTGATGCTAATTATACTAGATCAGGGTCTCGGTTCTGCATCTTGAGGCCTGAACTGATAACAGCCTTCTGCCAAGTAAGTTTCATGTTACTTTCAATTTATGCTAGGACTTCTTTACAGGAGTTCCGTTTTTGATGTTGGGAATTTGGATTGGTTAATGTGAGAAGGTTGAAGCTTCAGACCGCTCAAAAAATACATCAACATCCAAGGGAAAGGTTTCTTTGGCTTCTGAATCATCTGAAAATCCCAATGCTGATGTGCAAGAGCAAACTGAATTAAATACTGCAGTAGCTCCTAACACTCAAGTGAGTGCATTTTATTACTTATCTTTTTGTACATATTCTCGCAGTCAAGTTTTAGCTTGTAGACCATCATGCAGGAAGTTTAAAATCGTTGAATGTGCTTATGCTTAGTTCATCTCAAGTTGGTCTCTTATCATTTTATGGCAGTGATTGATTATTGTATAGTAGCCATGGATGAAAATAGTGGTATCGATCGTGGCCATAGTAGTATTGGATATATCGGACAATTCGTATCGATATTAGATATATTTTAAAAAAATTCTGAGAATTAGATGATAACAAACAAATATCAATCAATATATTAGTCAAATATCAGGTATATTGATGTTTATATTGCCAATACGACAACATATCATGATTTTGTTGCGGTATCAGGAAATGTCAGTATCAGGGGGTTCGATATTGATATATCATCCGTTGTTTTAATCCATGATAGTAGCTAAAGAGTCCTGTTCACCATGTTATGCTTTTTTATGACCATGTACTGTTTGGAATTTTGATGAATACCCCTTCAAATTGTCAAGCTATGATCTCAGGATATCAATGACTCTAATTGCACAGCATGTCCTCATAGTTTCCTGGGTTGATGGTTTTGCCAGGGAACCATGAGCTAGATTGTGTGACCCACCTCAGGGTAACATTTTTTTGACATAGATTGCATGGGTGTTCAATACAAGTTGGTTAACTAGTGAATCATTCTGGTGAAACTATGCATATTTTAAGCAAATTGCAAGAACAATTGAAGAAAGATAAGGAAACAAATGAAAAATTCAATGGTTCAAAAGAATTACCCCAGTTAAGGAAATTAAGCAAAAGGTCACTGCCCTACTTTATATTTAAGTGGCTTATGAGCTAGATCTCCCACCAACTTCCATCTACACCTGGTGATTCATGTGACCATGTGGAATATGGGTAACCCTAATTTAATCACTGATGAAGCCATATGTTATGTAAGCCCAAGGAAGCGCTACACTATCGAAGGATAAAGAAAGCACAAGCAAGAAGAAGGAATGACAAGTGCAGATATAATGCAGTGGAATTCCTGACGAGGAAACATGGGAGGAGTGTAAAAGAAATCAGAAGCGAGAAGAAGGAATGACAAGTGCTGATATAATGCAGTGGAATCCCTGACGATGAAACGTCAGAGGAGTATGATGAGTTGGTGAAGAGATTCCCAGCTTTTACCAGAAGGGAATGCTTGATGAGGACCCCATTCTTAGGAGGAGCAGCTGGATTGCGGCGAGGTAATTAAGCAGTGAACCTCTGTTGGGTAGACATTGTGCAGTGCTAAACTGCACAGAGCCAAAATACACTGATGCTTGGCTACTGAGATTCGCAGACACGCCAATGCTGAGTTGTGCTGATACACCCGTGGTATGCAGAAGCTTGGCAGTGAAACACAACTGTGTTTATTATTTTTCTTTAGGGTCATGGGTATTTTCTTCCTTTCCTAGCATTCACCCTGGGTTTGCTTGGGCTATTTTGAGCTCAATTCTGTGATTCTGATTCAGAAGTTCGTTTGTCTATCTTGCTGTTTGAGGTTGATTATTAAATGAAGTAATTCCATTACAATTTTGTGAATCTATATTTTGAGATTCGTGGTTATTTTGAGATTTGCGTGCGGTGAACGAGATGGTTGGAACTTGGTAATGTGCCCTAGAATGGGGTCTTAATCAGTTTGTGTTCTAACCTACAAATTCTACTCAGGGTTTCAAGTGAAATTCCTCCCCACATCAATAAGCTTCAATAGCTAGAATGCTACTAACTCTGTTTAGTTTGGATGAAATGCTAAGGGGACAACTCTTTATACATTCTATGGTTACTAATCCAATATGACTCTAACTTAGGTAGTTACTAATCCTAATATTGTTCTACTTCTTTTAGTAGACTTAGACATATTTATGAATTGTTTAGGGAAGCTTCAAATGACCTAAGTTCCACTTTAGAATTATTAAGATGAAGAACTTAAAACTACAAGACTTGTGAGGGATTGAAAAATAATTTCCATACCTAATGATAATCAACTTCTCAAAAAAATAAGAACTTTCTAATATCACAACTCTGCTCCTTAATAGAAAGGAAGCAGTAGCAACTTATCCTCTCTTTCTTGTCCATATAATCCATAAAATATTACTGTTTGGCTTGATCTTAGCAGTGCTTGGCTGCATACCAATCATTCAATTAACATCTGTCCCTGTTCTTGATATGGGACTATGTTGGTTTCTTTAAACATCAAAACTACTTCCATCTTAATCCTGTTCCATCTTATCAATTGTGCATCATGCTTCCACATTGGAGCTATTTGTCCTTTAGCACATTGTTTCTAGAACCTCTTTCCCTGGCTGCATTTTCCTATGTCAACCGTTCTCGGCTTTCATCCTCAAAGCTCCATTTTTTGCAAACAAAATACAAACCAAGATGGCTTATTGAAGACCCCTTGCAAATTCTGTGAGAAGTTGCTGATATGCAGTTAAAAATTTGGTCTTTGGTGCCACATATAACTCCCTTGATCTTTTTTTGGGCTACTGACTAATTGCTATTTTTTTTGGCTATTGACTAATTGATGTTCTTGCATTATTTCTCCACTAATTTCCTTTTATGGTTTGGGTTGTTTTTGGAATATTAATTTTTCTCTTCTTCCATGTGTTGACATTGGCATATTTTGCACCATGTAAGCATGCATTTCACAGCATATTAGCTTCCGGAATCTATCCAGGATTGCCAAGTATTCTGAATAGCATAAATCTTTTACCATGTACGACTATGAGGGTGTTTGGCAGAGATCTATAAACTGATTTTTTTTTGGTTGTTATTGCCTCAAAAGTGGGGTGGTTGTTTGGTAACGCTTCCTAACAATACTTGCAACATTAAATAAAAATATTAGTATCAGTATTGGTCGCGGTCATATAGGTTTTGGGCATTTTAGTATTAGATATATTAAAAGAAAAATTTTCTAAAGATCGTAAGCTGAAAGGATCGGCCAATATATTGTGATATGTCAATAATATGAAAATATATTGTAATATTATTGTCATATCAGAAAATATTGGTATTGGGATCTTCATTACCGATACATATCGGTTGATATTTGTATCAATGCTTGCAGCACCATGTTTCACCAAAAACCTCAGCAATCAGCAATCACCAGCCATCAACCGAGCTTGACAATTATGGCAGTCACCCAACTAGTGCTAAGATTACTCCATAGTGGCTTCGGTGCTGTTGTGTTCTTATCCTAGAAAAAATTTCTTTGCAATACAGTGCTAGGACAGTGTACTTCTGGCCCTTGATAGATGCCCCCACACTATTATAGCGTCGGACATTGAGCTGCCTTTTTGTTAAGATGTGGGTTCGGAATTATTTTTTGATGTCTGTTTTTCTCTCTTTGTTCACAAAGTTTCTTTATTTGCCATTTGTTTGTCTTATTTTGATCAGTAAGAAAGGTGAGTTTTATTGAAAAGATGCCAAGCTTGCGTCAAAAATATACACAGGAAACAGAAAAAATAAAGAGAAACTACGCAAAATTTAAAAGATTACAATATTGAATCCTCATAAAACTCTAACAGGATATGGATGTAGATTGAAAGGGCACTGAAAACAACAATAAC
>JAOVVI020007743.1:0-14660 GCA_028571085.2 Nepenthes alata
CTGTGGTTGGCTGCCGGAGGAGTTATGGGCCCAACAGTGCAGGCCCATTACTGTAGAAAGGCGCTATTGGGCCTAACACGCAAGGAGAAGGCTGACCGCCAGAGCGTCGTCCGCCTTCATGGGGAGCGAAGGGAGCTCCGTCAGCGATCTGCTGTTGGGCTGTGGGCCACAGAGGAATGAGCCCATTACTGTAGGAAAATCGCCAAAGGCTCAACTTGGCATCGCACAGTGGTCAACGTTGAGTTGACCGCCTGCGAATAAGTTGGCCGCCAAAGTGGTCAACGTCCGCGTTGACCGTTTTGGCTACTGGGCTTTCCAGTTTCTGGGCCCGTATTCTTTAGTGGGCCGCAAGAATGTTGACCGCTCTGTTTGGGTATTCGTTAACTTTTTATTTTGGATCGACCCATTATTGGTGTACCCATCAGAACCCATAATAATATAAAGGAAAACCAATAAAATATGGATACAAAATTAGTAAAAAATAAATATAATTTAAGAATAAAAAAAGTTGCACTTTTGAAGCTAAAATAATTAATAATAATAATAAAGCAAATATATTTTAGCAAAATAAAACATGAAAAAATATATGCGGATAATGATAAGAAGGAAAAAAATAAAAAAATAAAAAAAGTTATTAAGAGATAAAGATAAATTAAAAAACTGAAAATAAATAAAAAAATATTCAAAAATGGGGAACAACAAGTTAATAAAAAGCGTGGAAGAGAAAGCACTAAAAATATAAAAATAAATAGGATAAGAAAGAAAAGAAAATGACAATAAAAACAAAAACAAATAAAAACGTTTAAAAGATAAAAAGTAAAAAGCATATATAAAAGAAGGAAAGGAACCGAATGAGAAATAGAATAAGGAAAAAAAATTAATGAAAATGAAAATAATTTTTTTTAAAAAAATAAAAGGTGAAAATTTAAAATAGAAGTTAATACAATTTAGGAAACTTTTATTGAAAATGCAATATAAAACATTTTCTAATGTTGAAAATAAGAAAGCAAAAATATGAAATATTGACAAATTGTTATTAAATGTAGATGAATTCAAATACTAAAAAAATAAAAGATAAAAATAAAAAAGGAAAAAAAAAACAAGTTTAAGAAGAAAGAATGATAAAGTAAGAAAAATATATAATTAAAGAGAATAAGAAAAAAATAAAAATAAGGATAAAAATAAAAGTAATTGAAAACATATAAGAAATATAAAATGAAGACAAAATTAAGAAATGAAAAATAAATTTTGTTCTTATTTTTTTCAAAATTTAGCATTTATTTTTATAAAATTTTTTGCTAGTTTGTTTTTTAAAAATTTTTAATATTAAATTTGTTATTTTTTTTTATAATTATTTTTCCTATTACTTAATTTTTATTTTGTTAAAATTTTTTATGTTTTAAAATTGTGTATTTTATACATTTACCTTATTTTAGGTTTTGTTCACATTAATTTTTATGTATATTTGTTAATATATATTATTATTTATTTAATTTTTACCTTTCTAATTTTTTTATGTTACGATTTTTGTTTTATTTTTTATATGATTTATACTTTTATTTTTTTATTTTTATATATCTTTTATGTTTAATTTTATTTCATTTTAGTTATTTTTAATTTCTCATTTTATAAAAAATTGAAGTAAATTTGAAAACTATTAAAATGAGAAAAATGAACATATGATATAAAAGAATAAAATATTTAAAATATTTAAAAAATAAATATATTGAAAATTAAAAATATAAATAAAATAGGAATTTAAAAAATAAAAAAATGGAAAAAACCATATATAAAAGTATTTAAAAGTAATATAGTAAAATATGTAAAATATAAAATTAAAGGAGGATAATGAAAAAAAATTAAAACGCGAGAATGAATAAAAGTATAAATATGAAAAATATGAAATTAAAAGGAAAATATAAAATAAAAGAAAAAAATTTTAAGAAAAAATAACAAAATAAAAAAAATTAAAATATGACAAATGAAAAGATGAGAAAAATCAAAAATTAAAATATTAAAAAAATGAAAGACGAGAGCGCAAAATAAAAAAAATAGAAAATTAAATTGTAAATGAAATAAAGAAGAAAATTTTTAGAAAAAGATAAATAATGTAAAAATGAATTAAAAGATGTAAAGTTAGGATCAAAAAATAAGAAATTATAAAAAACATAAAAATAAAAATTAAGCATATATAAATAAAAAATTAAAATAGGATATAATAAAAGAAGAAGGTTAAAAAAGAAGAGAGCAAAATTAAAAAATTAAAGTTGAAAATTTAGGAAGATTTTTTTTAAAAAAAATGAATGCAAAGAAAATAGGAAAAAGAAAAAAAATATGACAAATAAATTGAAAACATAAACAAGTGAAAAAATAGCAAAAAATAGAAGAAATAAAATATTGAAAAAATAAAGTGGAAAAAATAAAATGCCTTCAAATTATTTATAAAAAGGTGATATTTCTTTGCATTATTTTTTTATTTGTTGGCAATTACGAAATATGTGTATTTTCTAATTAACTTTTTAAAAAATAACTCCATATATGGACCTTACTTTCGTTGTTAGAGAAACTGTTAATGAATTCAATAGAGATAATGATTATCTCTATTTCTCCTGCCCTCTTACTCTTCTTCTTTGCCTTCCCTGTTCTTTCCCTTCCCTGCATTAGATTTTTTTATGCCATTTCTTTCATGGATTTGAAGTTCTCCAGCTTCAAAGAATGTTCTTCCTGATGAATTTTGCATCTAAATGGGAAAATATATCTTCATTTTTTTGGAATCTTGTGAACCGACTGCTGATATTTACCTGCCAGCCTTCATAATAATTATTTGGCATCCTAAACTAAGGATTTCACGGGAGAATCAGCATTCAAACACAAGAATGTTAGCTTTGATGAAAAATGGTTGTGTTTTTCAGGCTCAACTCCAGTTTGATGGCCTTGGGGAGAACACCAAGCAGTGGATACAATCAGGTGTTTTCCATCAAATAGTTTTCCAACTTCATAGGCAATGAATTGTGAAAAGATATTTCATTTGACTTTGTCTGCATGCTCTCTCTCACACACTGCACGAGTACCTTTTGAGGAAAGTATGGAAACCCAACATAACCAGCTTACAATCAGGTGTTTGATTGAAATTACGTAATATTTGCTTTGAATGGAAGCGCATTACTTACCATCAATGAATTACACTAGTGGATGTAATAAAGTTGGTATCAAATGCAACCGTAGCAGAAAATCAGGCTTTCACCTTCCAGTAATGGCAATTACAAGAAGAAGGGTAGATGGCTTATATGAGCTGAGCCAACAACTATATTCTAGCAGTGAAAGGGTTTTAGTATCTGTCCGTGCCGAAAATGAGAGAAAACTAACCTCTAATTGCAACTCTCCCCTACGCATGATATCCAAGACACTGCGAATCTGCCTCAAACAAAAGAAAATCATCGGTTTTATTTACATGTTATCAATCGTGGCAGCAGAATATTATAGAACAAGCGATCAACAAAGAAAATGTCATTAAAAATCCTATGTCATCTAGTGATAACTGGATTCTAACTAAACATTTTAATCTCCAATCCTGTAAACCAACTACATGTCAGCCCAAATAATATCTCAACAGTTCAATGCCGAGTATCAGTGGAAGCCGTTTCCTTCTTTAGTAGGCAAATACTGACTCGGAATTGGTGTGATTGGACCAAGGTTTCCCAGAATGGGAACACAGAATGTAGCCCATGGAGCATGATATAGAGGTGGGCACCTTTTTATATACGCACGTTAGTTATTCATATTAACATTGAGAATAATACGTGGAAAATGGTGAATTGACTTAAATATCAAAGGATTACAAACGAATGATATTTTCATAATACTATTAATTATAATGGTTATGTCACAGCATGCTTTGTCATATTTTGGTCATTCTTCTTGTCTAATTGGCTTGCGAGCTTAAAATTCAAAAATTTGCATGAGGCATTTATAGAAATGGCAATGAAATCGCCACAATTTTCCTATTTATGTTGACGGCCACCGAATCTAGCGTTCAAAATCACCCATGTACCACGATATGGAACAATGGATCCATATGTGTTACACAAATATTAGAATCTAACCAAGCACCAAGACAATTCCACTTCAGGCCCATATGTTTAACCAAGTAGGAAAAAAGCACAGAGAAAGTTAATATGATAAAGAGGGAACATAAAACGATTTTAATATCAAAGTGTTTCGTTGAAACTTTGCAACAGTTAAACAAAAGAACGAAAAAAAAAACAGATCGAACTCTCCCCCAATCTCCTCCCTCGGCTTCTCTATCTCAGGCATTCACTGCTGGCTAATTAGCAACTGTGCTGCCAACTCGGCTTCACCTCCCAGTCCCTCCCATTCTTACCTCTACTCATGCCACGGCCCTCCTTCCCTTCTCTCTTTGCCGTAGTTCCTCTATCTCCAGTTACATTCGGATTTTTTTTTTCAGGTTGGATCTAGCATTTCTGGTCACTCTTTACCTGGATCCAAACAGATCTGGCGGAGCATTTCCAGTAGGGTGAGAGAGGGGGTTTGCCCGAGATAGACTATTGGCGGAGAGTGGTAACGGGAGGTAGAGTGAGGATGGGGAGATTGCCGTAAAGGGGAAGGGGTGGCAAAGCTATGGGGAGAATGAGAGTCAGCAGTCATCGCTCAGAGTTGTCGACAACAATTGATCTCAATTATCACGAACTTCCTTTGCCCGGACACAATTGGAGGGGGTTCGAGGATATCGAGCTCCCATTGTACAAATGGCCAAGGTAACTACAAAGTTTGGAGTTCCGTATGCGACTGATGGGTGATGTTTCTATACACCCGACAGTTCTCACATTTCCGCACGAAATCCATGGCTTCATGTTTCATGGTGGGCCGGTAATATTCTTTCCTTATGAGTTTGAAAGTAAGGTTTTTACCTCCAATATGGGATTCACAGATACCAATGTGTACTTATTCGAGCACATAGTCAACCGCTTCTAACATGAGACATCATAGGTATGGAATAGAGTACCCACGTCGATATGCTTTTTCATCCATAATAGTGTACCAAGTTGCAGTGTTTTTCATACGCTTGGCATCATCCGAGTTATTTGGCAGTATGCCATCGAACAAGTACCTCACATAAGGAGTAATCCAATTATTGGCATCAGCTATTGTATAATTTCTAGTTTCGGATCATTTATACTAGAAACTTCGAGTATTTCGCACATTTCTCGTGCGTATTGTTCTGGGTCCTCGGTCGCTACAACCCTTACCAGTCGATCAACTTTTTCGTTCTCTTTTATTGGAATGTGGATCATTTTCACATTATTAAATGCCGAAATTAAACCTTGAACCTTTGAGAGGTATTGGAAAACTTACGGGTTTTAAGTTTTAAAATTTTCTCAAACTTGATTAATAACTTGTTTTGAGTCACTATAGACAATAAGGTTCTTAACCGAACACTCTTTGGCCAATTTAAGTCCCACAAGTAGTGCCTCATACTCTACAACATTATTCCTTATTGAAAATTTGATGGTTATTGAATATTTATCTCTGACACATTAGGTGTTCTTAGAACCACTCCAGCACCATAGCATACTTACATTGAAGAACCGTCCACGTGCAAAGTCCATGCTGGAGTCTTTTGTTAAACGTCGACTTTAATAAGGTCGAAGGTTTCCAGAGTTGAAATTGTCGTTTCAACAATAAAGTCTGTCAGGGTTTAACCTTTTAAGGTTGGCCTCGGTCAAAACTCCATATTGAACTTACCCAATTCAATAGCCTATTTGATCAACCATCCTAATATATCTGTCATTTATAATATTCATTTCAATAGTTGGTCAGTCAGAATAATAATTTTGTGAGTATGAAAATATGGTTGGAGTTTTCGGTAGAATACACAAGCGCTAGAGCTATCCTCTCTACATGAAAATATTGGGTTTCTAGGTCGATTAAGATCTTGGTGACGTAGTATACAGGCCGTTACCAATCAGACTATTGTCGAATTAAAATCAAACTTTATACATTGTTGGACACAGCAAGATACAAATATAGTTCATTGTCTTCTTGAGGGTAAGTCAGAAATGGTGGATTCGAGAGATACTCATTAAGCTCTTGGAACGTAGCTTCACAGTCAAACGTCCATTGAAAATCAGCGGCTTTTGTTCTCCTCAAAGCCTTAAAAAAAGGCAAGTACTTCTCAGCCAACTTGGCCAAGAAGCATGAGAGTGCTGCAAGCTTCCCGATTAGTTTTTGGGCTTCTTTCACAGTTAGAGGAAAATTTGTATTTAGGATTACCTTTACCTTTTTAGGGTTTACTTTAGTTTGTTGATGTGAATTAACGAAACCCAAAAAATTTTTTAAGGTCACTCTGAACGTACATTTCGACGGATTCAGCTTCATCTGTGTGCCCGAAGGACATTGAATGCCTCGTCTAGATCGCGAATATGGTCGTCGGTTGCCCTACTCTTAACGAGCATGTCACCAACATACACTTCCATATTTCGTTTGATTTCGATCTTGAACATTTTATTAACGAGTTGTTGATAAATCACACTGGCATTCTTTAGACCGAAAGGTATAATTTTATAACAGTTTGTCTCTTGGTTAATAATGAACGTTGTTTGTTCCTTGTTCTCTCGACTCATCCGAATCTAATTATAGTCTAAGTACGCATATATGAAACTCAATAGTTCGTGCTCGAATGCTGAATTTATGAGTGAAGCAATCATCAGTAATGGAAAGTTGTCCTTCGAACATACTTTGTTGACATCCGTGAAATCAACACATATCCTCCACTTCCCACTACTTTTCTTGACCATAACAGTATTTGATAACCAGTCCAAATATTAAACTTTTCGAATGAATCCAACATCAAATAATTTCTTCACCTCCTCACGAATGGTAATCAGTTTTTCAATCAAATAATTCATTCTCTTCTACTGGGCTCACCTATTATTTGGATCTAGACCCGACTTATAGAATATTTGTAGCATCTCGAATATTTTTTATTTTATTATTTTATAAAAATAAATTTTATAATTGGGCTTAAAATATGAGCCTAGAATAATTAAACAATTGAATTGGGTTTAGATACTTGAGCTATTAATTTGATTTAATAATTTGAGTTTGGGTATTTTGATCATTTAGTTTATTTTAGAATAATTAATATGTTTAATTAAGTTAGCTTAATTATAGACCTAATTAAACAAGTGAATCATCATATATTCAAATTATATAAATTTTTATATATTATGATTTATTAATTTAAAATATAATTATGAAATTAAATTTAAAGATGTGTCAAAATATTAAAAATTAATATTAGAATTTAAAATATTATGGTAAGGATAATTAAATAAATAATTAATATTTTAATTAGAGATAAATAAATATATAAATATATATATAATAATATTTGTGATATAATAATTATTATATAAAGTAATAATAATAATAATAACAATAATAATAATAATAATAATGGCGACATGGGTGAAAAGGGAGGAAAAGAAGAAGAAATGAAAGGAAGAGAAAAGGAAAGAAAGGAAAAGAAGGAGAAGGAAAGAAATAGGGAGAAGAAGGAATGAGGAGAGGGAGGCGCGGACGGTGGTGATGAAGAAGGAAAGGGAAAAACGACATACAAGCGAAACCCTAACCAACCACCTCCATTATATAAGGAGACGGTAGGGTTGGGAGAAAGGGAGGACGAACCGAAGGGGAAGAACGCACCAAGTAGAGCTGCCGCCGTCAATCACGAAATCGTGGCAAGTAAATTTCTTAATCACCAACTTAATTCTTCCTTCCTTCTTATTGATGCCAATTCCTTGATTCTAAGCTTTGGCTTGGTGGGAAATTGTTGAAAATGGAGGGTTACAAATTTGGGAATTCAAATACAATGCTTTGGCTCGGTAAGGAAACAACCAAGCCTTTGGGATTAATGATAAATTATGGCTGCATAAATTGCCGAATGTATCAATGAAGAATCGATTTTGCATGTTGTACCCCCAAATTTGGGAATTTTGGCACCGTCGTGGAAACAGAGCATCGTGCTCTATTTTCCATTTTCTAGTGAGGTCCAATAACCCAGAGGTAGTGGGAGGGATTTAACCCTTTATTTTGCATGTAAATCTTCCTCTTTTCATCCTTAGATGTTGACTGTTGCTTTCGTGTGAAAATTTTTTACCTATCGTCCCTGATTTTGTGATAAAGTGAGGAATTGGGGAAAACGGGGCCTCGATTGGTTCTGCTACTGCTGGGTGTGTATGGGTGCGTGTGTGTAGCTGTGTTTGGGCAGCGTGGTGTGTGTGTGTGTGTGTTTGTAGCTGTGTATGTAGGCATTGTGGTGTGTATGGGTTTCGTCGTGTGTGTGTGCTGGCTCATTGCGTGAGTGTGCGTATGTTGCACGTGTAGGTGGTTGGGCAGTGCTGTGATAGTGAGAGAGGGAGTCACGTTGGGAGCCGATGGTGAGAAGGGGCACAGCTACGATCGCGGCACTGTGAGCCGGCAATGAAGCAATGGTGCTGTTGCCGTGCGTTGTCAACGGCTTGTGGGCGTATAGGGGCGTAGACACCCAGTGTGGGTAGGTATATATGTAAATATGGATAATTGTATAGATATATGTATATATATATACTTTTATATGTATATAAAGGGGTATGGCTGTATATATACATATATAGTCGACCGAATCTCCTGAATTTTGTTAGATTTTCTCCCATTTCTGTGGTAATCGATCTTTGCGTTGGCTTTGACCGCGTATGTATATTTTATTGATACTTTATGGATAGGTAAATGAGAATGTATGAAAAACTCTACGGTATTCGGACGAATGGGAGTCCGTGGGACCTTAGAGTAGTCTATACTTTTTTATTACCTATTTCATTTCGGAGGTTGAGGTCGTTAATATTGAAGATGAA
This sequence comes from Nepenthes alata, assembly GCA_028571085.2. Taxonomy (NCBI): domain Eukaryota; kingdom Viridiplantae; phylum Streptophyta; class Magnoliopsida; order Caryophyllales; family Nepenthaceae; genus Nepenthes; species Nepenthes alata. The sequence goes on from JAOVVI020007743.1 coordinate 8,913, forward strand.
TACTTATAACCTAGTGACCATCGTAGAGGATAATATCAAGAATATCATTAGTGAGGTGTATCGGAGATAGTATGAGCATACTACGGGTATAGCCTTTGGGAGGACTGTAGGAGTAGTGAAAATACCATAGATATCGGGTAACCTCGTGGTACTCACCCAATTATTGGAGGCATAAATTTGCGGCCGTTGGTTCACTATTATACAATAAGATCCATGGACATTCTTATTATCTCGTACAATGGTGACCTCAAATTGAGTTGATAATCAGATTCTTATTATATCGTATAGTTGGTCGAGATTGTTGCTATTGAGGTGATATACTTATAGCCTAGTGACCATCGCAGGAGATGATATCAGGGATATCATTATCAAAAGGTATCGGAGATGGTATGAGTATACTGCGGGTACAACTTCTAAGAGGATTGTAGGGTGGTGGAGATACCATGGATATCAGATAACCTTATGGTACTCATCCAACTGTTGGGGCAAAAATACGCGACCATTGGTTTACTACGAAAAAATAAGATCCATTGAGATGATTATTATTTTGTACATTTGTGACATCGTATTGATCTGATGATCGAATTCGATGGAATCCATATTGCATTCATGTTATCCAATTATTCTTATAGCTTTTGGGTTATGAACACGATATGGTATTGCAGCTCAGACAGTGGTTGGTATATTATACACTATTACTAATCTTATATATTTGTTATTATTATCCGAGATGCTTGTATTCCTCGATTGTTGATTTTAATTATTTGTTGGATATTTTTGCTCACTCTTGTATTTTATATTGGCTTTAGAAAAGATTGGTTGATATCAGGATATAAGAGATTGAATAGCACTGTGTAGAATCCAGGTAGAGATAATCTCAAAAATTGAGACTTCTATGATAAGAGATTTGAAATTATTTATTGGTTTATTAGATCTTAGATATTTATCGGAATTATATTTCTAAAGACTTAACATTATAGTAATTGATGGATTTCTATTTTCGATAGTTTATTATTAAGAATGTTTATTTAATGAAGAATTTTTTATGATTATTTATGGTGTCATAAATTTAGTGATTCGATGAATTCGAGTTCACTTATATTAATTGATGTTATAATTCTATGACGTGTAATTGAGAATTTCAGATGATTCGAGAATTTTGCGTGGATGGTTTGAGTTGGGTTTGATGACTCAAACTCGGGTCGTTACACTATTATTCTGATTGATATCCCTAGCATATCACTGGGTGTCCAAGTAAAGATGTCGGAATTCTATCGGAGAAGACCGATGAGTTGACTTCGGAGGGGTTCAGATAGAAAACTCCCAATTTGTATACACTTTTCTAGATCATTAGGATTCAAAGGGATTCGATCTATAGACTTTTCAAATTGACCTTGCAATAATGCGATCCCATTACGGAAGTCAAGGTCCTCGATCGGTTGACTGGGAGGTGTCTGAGTGATCTGTGACAAGTAACATATCCGCTCGATCACCTGATCACTAAGGACTTCTCCATACTAAATGGGTTTGAAAACTTTATCTTTAAATGGGGAATCGGAGTCACTGCTCCAAATAGCAAACGGGTCAGAAGATAGTATTGTAGACCGACGAAATGTCTACTACCAAAAAAGAAAGTATCTTAGTAACTGTCCTTAGATAGGTGCCAGCGTAATTTTAAGCTGGACAACCCCCAAAATATGTACCGATTCATTGTCCAGTCTGTACAGGGGTCCCTCGGTAGTCTTCAGTTGACTTTTTTTTAATCCTAATTAAAGTACATATTGAGATAAAATAAATTTTTTAAACTTTTATTATTAATAAATACTCATTTTAATTGGTAGTCTATGCTACCATCAAAGACGAGTGTGGTTATAACTAAAGGATCAGAATATGAAAAGGTTACATGTGTCATATCTTTATTACAAAAACTAATAACATCAATCCTAAGTTCTACCCCTAGTTTCTTGTGGCCGGCGACCATTTTTTAGCTCTCCAAAATTTTATCTCGAGCTGGACGTGTAGTGATCATATTCACGACACCAGCTATCACTCGGTTCTTCGGCTGCTAGGCCTCATCTCCATCTGTTCATCTAGAAGTCTATCCAGATATTTGCAGAAAATGGGTGAGGTATCCCTTTTGGATGAACTCTTCAATTTTTTTCTACAGCGTCCTACAGTTTTTAGTGTTATGGCCCCTGCATCGATGATAGTAATGATACTTTAACTGATCATTTCCATCTGGGTTCTTCAATGCCTCATCTATTTGAAGAAGTTTTCATCCTTAATCTATATTAGGATGTTGGTCCGGGAGTAATTCAGAGGAGTCAGGTCCAGAGGCCTGAACTCCCTTCGTAGTGTCATCTCGGACTTCTGTTGCTTCCTTGATTATCGAGAACCCATATGGTCCCCGTTTTTCCTATTTCCTTCCACTTTCTTCTAGTGGAATTGGTTTCCTCGTTCTGACCATTTTTCTTCATTGGCTTTCTCGACCGCTATATAGGCTCAAGCAACGGCCTCAACCTCTCTAAATGTCTACGAGTCCATGTGAGTAAGATGCTTGAAAAAGTCGTCGGGTTCTAATGTCGATATCAAGGTGCTTAGCTTCACCTCATTGATGAGCTTGGATATCTTTCTGGCTTCAGTCGTGAACTTGGCTAGGAACTTCTTCAAACTTTCATTTGGCCCTTACTTATAACCCGGGCTAGATGCTATGGTTGTTTCTCCTTCCTTTTACTGGAGGCAAATTGGGACAGAAAACCATCGGCCAAGTCTTGGAACGTCCTAATGGAGTTTGGCTGAAGCCGATAGAATCACACTCGAGCGTCTCTTTTAAGAGTCAATGGAAAGTACAAACACATTGCTACCTCATCTAAGTTTGGAAGCTCTTGAAATGCTCTAGATGGTACATAGGATCAGTGCTTTCATCATATAGATCCAGTGTAGGCATTTTGAACTTATGAGGGAGTGAATGAGTTCGGATCTCCATAGTGAATAGAGATCTCTGCAAGTCAACAACTCGTCTTTTAGCGTCTCCTCCGAAAACATGTTGGCATATTTTTTTAACTTTTTCCTCCATTTGAGGAGGAGCAACCATTCTCTTCTCATTAAGGAAGATCCTCAATTCTGAATGGTTTTGCTAAGCCTGATAGGACGGGTGGCTAACAACTTTTAAAGGGAGCATGCTATGTGAGGTTCCTGTCTGGTACACGGGTTCTCTATTGTCCCAAAAATGACAAGGATTTTGTTTCTCAAGGCTAATCTCTTGGGTTCTGTAACTGAGACAACCCTCCAAATGCGTCAATATTTTATTGCTCGAGACAACTTGAGTCTTGAGGTCTTCAGGTCATCAGTCCTTATTTACCAAGAACTTTTTTCCCCTCCTCCTTCGCTTCGAGGTTGCTGTTTTTGGGAGGCGGAAGATAGAGCCCCCTTCTGTCATTCATCAAACTAGGTGCATATAGTTTAGACGGCCTTGGAGATGTCATCCATTCTCATTACAAAATCACATATGTAAGGGTTGGGATGATCATACACACCTGACAACCCCTAAGAGGGCAATTGTCATATGAGGTGGCATCTCTAATTGAGGCGCTTACTTATATTGGTATTCACCATGTTGTCGTTAGGAGTGTGGTTATCAAACTTTTAGTTATGTTCCCACAGATGGCACCAATAATGCGTTCGAGGATCCGAATTATAATACGGATTAGAAGGCCAAAGCTTGTCTGTTGGGCTTAAAGTAGGTCCAATTTTTGTACGTTTTTAATTTGAATTCTGTCCAATACAAAATACTGTCAAAGAATTTGACGGGATTTACTTCTCAATATATCCTTCATAAAACAGAGGAAAGATAGAGGATGTAAGATCAAGTATTCATGATTATATTTATTGTTCGGGGGTTTGTACTCTTATAAAAGTGTTTCAATTTGAGAAAGTGTGAGTGCGCTCTTGACGTCTTTGGATTCATTTTCCTTATTTAAAGTGTCGATACCTTTTCCTGTTGGAAAGGAAGGGTTTTTATAAAAGTTGGGGGACGGTTAACTCCTCTTATCAAACGTCCAAAAATTACCGGGCAAATAAAATTTAACCCAGCCAGCAGTTTCAATCGAATCCTAAAGTCGTTCCTTTAAGATAAGAGAAAATTGTCTCAACCCGTTAGGCTGATTCTGTCTCTGTTCAAGAGCAAACCGCTTAAGGCCGTCAGATGTGTCCACGTAATTGAGCCGTGCAGGAGGTTTTGACCTTTGAAACTTGTGTCTTAGTTTAGATTTACATTTAGGCAATTTTTCTTAGGCCACCGGTTACAATACCCATGAAATAGTAAAATATAAAAAATAAATCTGAAAAAATAAAGTGGAAAAAATATATTTGAGCAGAAGACATAAAAATTGGAAAATGAAAGAAATACTAATTAAAAATTTACAATAAAAAATATAAAATATAAATAAAAAAAATGAAAGATTAAAGATATTAAATAGAGAACAAAAGAATAAAAAATAAAAAGATAATAATTAAAATTAACAAATCACAAATGAGAAAGAAAATCATCAAAAAACAAAAGTAAACAAAAATATAAAGAAAAAATAAAGAAAGGAAAAAACAAAAATTTAAAAATCAAAATATGAAAAAATAATAAATAGAAAATTTGAAAGATGAGAAAAATAATAAATTTTGGAAAATTAGATACTATAATAATAAATATTAAAAATGGAAAAACTTATAATAATATTAATAAAAATAAAATATACAAATTTAAAGCAATGAAACATAAGAACATATTTAAAAATAGGAATGTTGAAAAAAATAAATATAAACAAAATGAAAAATTTAAAAATAAAAAAATTGTATAAAAATATTAAAAAATGATAAAGTAAAAGAAGAAAAAATAGTAAAAAAAAAGGATAGTGAAAAAACTAAAATATGGAAAATGGAAAATAAAAAAATAAAAAAACAATAAAAAGTGAGAAAATTAAAAAAGAATGATGGAATGAAAATTTAGAAAAGTCAAAAAATAACAAAATAAAATATTGAAAAAACAAAGTGTAAAATATAAAATTAAATAGAAGACATATAAAAATAACAAATAAAAGGAATAATAATTAAAAATTTAAAATAAAAAATAAAAGATGAAAAAAAGGTAAAGATGTTAAGTAGAAAAAAATAATAATTATTAAAAAATCTCAAATGGGAAAAACGATCATTGGAAAATAAAAATAAAAATACCAGTAAGAAATTAATAAATTTAAATAGAATAAGAAAAAATATTAAAATAAGGATAAAAGTAAAAGTAATTGAAAACGTGTAAGAAATATAACATGAAGAAAAAGCTAAAAAAATAAAAATAAATTTTGTTTTTAGTTTTGTAAATTTAATTATTTATTTTTATAATTTTTCTTTTTGCTTTTTAGAAATTTTTAATATTAAATTTATTATTTTGACTTTTCTTTAATTATTTTTTCTTTTAATTGATTTTTCTATTGTTATTTTTTAAAAAATTTGAATTTTATATATTTATCTTATTTTTTATTTTATTTGCCTTGATTTTTATGTATATTTGTTAATATATATTTTTATTCTTTCTTTTTCATCCTTTTACATTTTTAATTTTTATGTTACAGTTTTTATTTTATTTTTAATATGAATTTTACATTCTAATTATATTATTTTTATATATCTTTTATGTTTAGTTTTCTTTTATTTTATTTCTTTTTCCTTTCTCATTTATAAAAAAAATTAAAATAAATGAAA
>JAOVVI020007744.1:0-14660 GCA_028571085.2 Nepenthes alata
AAATACTGTGAACCAATTTTAAAATTGATATTCTAGTATTATTTTAATTAATGAATAATTTTTTATTTAAAATATTATTTTTATATTTTGATGCATTTTAGATCCGAATTGCTAACAGATTATAATTCCGTTTAGATTTCATGTCAATTTGAAGTGGGTCCAATCTCCGTCATTTATGTCTTAAATTCTACACACCACAACTCAAAAATAATATGTTAGATGATCGATGAGACTCTCTCTCCGATTTATCCTCCAACAATCAAATTTGTAATTTTTATCAAAAGATGGAGGAGATGCAAGTTTGAGGGGCGATGATGCAAGAATGTGGGTCTTTTGAGTTTAACTTGGAGGTTACGTTTGGTGTAAAGTGGCTTTGATATGGTGATGCATTCACAAGTAGCGTCTTTGGTATCGATGGAGTAAGAATTGTAGGGGAATTTTTTGAGGCTCTTTGGACAGGGAGTGGTCTCTTAATAGCTCTTGAATATAGGTATTTTGCGGACGAGTCTGAGCAGGAATATAAACATGTGAGCCTTATCCATTAGGGTTTGTCTTTAGAATTTTTTATAGATTTTTAAGCCATCTCAACCTTACTTGAGTATCAAAACTGGCCATCAGTTAGCTGTGCAAATTTGATAGGTTGGCATAGGGAGCGGAGGCACCGATTAGAGTAGTCGTGATCAATCAAGAGGATCACTTCCTTCTTTTAAGGAGATGCTGAACGTGATGGATATTAAAGTTGTCATTATAAGAGATCCACCGAATTGAAAGTTGCTGTTAGGAGCAATTTGTTGAATTGGAGTTGCTATTCATGAAGAGATCGCAATTAGAGACGATATTTGGAGTGTTGGGTTGGCTAAGGTAAGCAGCGTGTGGAAAGAGCTTTATGGGTGGGCCAATTTGGGCCAGTCAGTTGGGGCACTATTTGGGGTCAATTGAAATGCCGACCAATCCCTAGCCCAACGGGCCGGATGCTTTTTGGGCCCACTGTTAGTACATGGGCTTTTATGTTTGGCTAACACATTTCTACTGCCCCCATCATATTTTTTATTATATATTTTATTATATTTACTATGTTATTTTAGAACATGTTTGAAATATTATTACCATGTTAATATTATTACTTAAAAATTTTTATTTTTTATATTACATATTAAATTAAACGGGTAATTTTTAGACTAAATGAGTTTAATATTACAAATCGTATAAAAAGTCCAAAACAAATCAATCCACACAATGACGATTTTGGATGGTTTATTTTAGCTGACAGTTTGATTTATTTTGGTAAAAATTTAAAACGAATTATGTGGTCTTATTGTAGATTAACCTCCAATTTATATCAAATCCAACTATTTTATCCTTATTCTAAGTACACTGCTCTATCTAAAATAACTAATGTAACAAAAAATATGAAAATATTTCTAAGTGTATATTTTGATTGAAGTCTAATCCACTTTTATGATAATTTTTAATAAAGTTGTTTTGTACATAAGAAATTGGTCTTCTTTAATGTTACAAAACTAAGACCACAAAAAAGAAGAAAGAGGAGTGGGAGATCAAGGGGAAGATGGAGAAGAATAAAAGTAAGAATCTAAAGTTTTCAATCTTATCTACTCTTTAAGTGTATGAAGAGTCTCCTTTAAATTGGATTAGTGCATGAAAATTTTCAGGTGACTTATTTCATTCTCAAGCCTTTTTTAGTTAGAGCAACTACTATAGAATTGGTCTCTCTGGTAGTTTTAATCTTTTATTGATAGATTTTTATATCCTTCAATAATATTTCTATTTGAGTCTTGACCATTAGTTAAAAATACGAGTTTTAAACTGTCAATAGTAAATCTGACTTAATGATAATATGCTTGATATTTTTGTCTCAGACTATCTTGAGTCTCTACAAAATAACGCAAATTTTAACTTAAAAGACATCCAATTTGCTAATTGATAGGTACTGATATTCAAAATCCACGTTGAAGAACCATTTTTTTTTAAAATTGGGCCCTGATGTCACAAGGGCCCAAGAGGCCCAAACGTCAAAGTTAGCCCACAAAGTATAATGGGCTTAAAGTCCATTATGGCCTGAGAGCTCAAAATCCACTCGGACCAAGATGGGCATCGGACGGTCACCCATCTCGCTTGCAAAGACGGCATGCTAAAGATTTGGTGGCTGATCTATCAGACTACAAGGAGAATGATGGCCAGCAAAGCACGCGACCATACAGAGAAAATGTCACATCAGGTGGGCATACACGCAGCCTTCCTGACACGGCATGATGGATTTGTAGAGTTGGTGGCAGGACTTCCTTCACACGCCAATGACACATGGCAGCCCCATGCAGAGAATTTCGCCCACTATATAAGCTTTCAATTTATACCTCCCAAAGGATCTGATTTTTTGGGGAAAAGAGAACTTTGTGCCCTTACATTTATAAAGAGAGAGAAAAAGAGAAAGACGTGAGCATATCTTGTAATCTCTTTGCATCCATACACGTTATAGTGAAATAAGTTCATGAACCCAAAGTTCCGTGATTTTTTCCTCTAATCCAAGATAGTGTTTTCAATGTAAAATCTTGTGTGTTATTCTCTTCTCCTCCTCTCTCTACCGCCCAGATCACATTCACTAATCTAAGAAGATAACCAAATTATCTGTGTTGTACGGATTCCGTCCGAGTGCTTCAAAAGATTCGAGCAATCGTTTGAGCCTTCATCCGTACGGTATCCAAAATTTGAGGACGCAATATTGAGGCCGTCTGTAGGAAACGTGACAAAAAAGTCTAGCGTTTTCTTTTAAACACGCAATCCCTTACACAAAATGGTAAATGCTCAAGTCCAAGCCAGTGGCCCCATCCGAGATGCAGCCTCCTATGACAGCTGCCCTCCAGCAAACAGCAAGATGGGCGACTGCCCAGGCCCTTGTGTGTAGGCGCTGGCAGTGAAAATGGACGATCTTTTAAGAGCCGTCTAAACCCTCTGCTCAAAACTAGACGGGCAGTCAACGAGAGCGCCACCTGAGGCCTCACAAATTGTAACGTCTCAGAAAAAGAAAAAGGGAATGAAGCATCCCAAAAAGCAAGATAGTCAGTGTGAAGACCCAGGGACACGGGTTACCTTAAGCAACAAAGTCTAACGACGACTTGAGCGTCACTTGGGTCCTCGAATCCAAGAGGATGGCCCAAAAGGAACAGATCCTCATCACCCTCACTACGATCGAGAGGCCACATTTCAGGAGAGATCCTCTTGCAAAAGGATCCTTACAAAGGGAAACAGCCGCGCAGAGCAAAAGGCTACGCTAGCTTCTTACGAGTTAAGGGATTACCTCAACGAAAAGAATGTAATGTCTCAACCTCAAACGAAGAGGAAGCTTAAGAAGATCTGAAAACGGGTCTTCGAAAAAGAAGCCAATGATGCAGCGAGGCTATAAGGTGAAGAGGATTTTCGCCCGAGAGCGGTGGAAGAAAAAAGAAAGAGCGGGGACCTTCAAGATTCTCAAAAATTGTCAAAGTAGTGCAGATCTGAGCAGGTCATTCAAAGAAAATCCAAGCCTTCGAACCTGATTCCATTAAATGATTCGCATACCAATGTCCTGAGGCAAATCAAGAATGAAAAATTTTTAAAGTGGCCCAAGGCGTTAAAGAACCCAGATGGGGGTGATCAGACAAAGTAGTGCCACTACCATCACTGCCGAGGTCACAATACTGAGAGCTGCCAGACGTTGCAAGTGGAGATCGAAAGGATGATCAAACAAGGCCACCTCAATCATTTCCTGCAAAAACTCGGGCAAGTTTCTAGAACAATAAGAAACGATGAAGCCGACCGGCTAAGAGAGGGAACATCATAAGCGTGGTATCCCCACGATCAACCCGGACGATAGCGCGCACAGGCTTTAGGAAAGCCTACACGCGCTTGAAGGGGCTCAAAGCATGGCAAGGCTGCGGAAAACCGCATACCAATGGGGAACAGCTGAACACACCTACGGCTAGGAGAAGGGTCCGAGGACAAAAGCTTGCGAGGCCCACGAGACCAATCTGACCCGAGGAACCAAATCGGCTTTAGAGGGCCAAGGACTTGGACCCACGTCCGAGAGGCTGACGTGGCCAAGAGCCTAAGTTAGTCTAGGAGGCCTGAGGACTCACGTTTACGTCCCGAGAGGCGCAAAAAGCCGATTTGGCCAAAAAGGTTAAATTGGCCTCAGAGGCCTGCAGACTTAGGTACTCGCCCCAGAAAAATATTATCAATAAATGTATGTACAAATACCCAGGTAAGGCAAAAAGCATCATGCCATGTACTTGTAGTGCATCTTGTGGATATAATGAATTCTTTTAACTTATTTTCGATCTTGCATTTTATTGAATAACTGCATGTCACCTCATTAATCTACAAGACCTAGGCTGCCCCTAAGTCAAGTGAAAGCGACCCTTTCACTTGGTTGTGATCGAGGTCGTACTTAAAACTCGGTTGTGACCGAGCAGTCTAAGAAATCAAACTTAAAACTCGGTTGTGACCAAGCGGTCCAAGAGGTCGTACTTAAAACTCGGCTGTGACCGAGCGGCTCAAGAGGTCGTACTCAAAACTTAACTGTGACCGAGCTGCTCAAGATGTCGTACTCAAAGCTCGGCTGTGACCGAGCGGCCTAAGAGATCGTACTCAAAACTTGGTTGTGACAAAGCAACCCAAGAAGTCGTACTCAAAACTTGATTGTGATCGAACGACCATTTTGCCCAAGATGTCGTACTCAAAACTCGATTGTGATTGAGCGGCCTAAGAGGTTGTACTCAAAACTCGATTGTGACCAAGCGGCCCCAAAAGGTCGTACTTAAAACTCAGCTACGTCCGAGCGGCCCAAAAGGTCGTACTTAAAACTTGGCACGGTGCCAAGCAACCCTAGAAGTTGAACTAAAACTTAGGAAGTTTAAAACAACAAGTATGCAACGACTCTAAAGGTAGCATCTTCAAAATGAGATGGTCAAAATGTTCGGACATTAAGCTGGCATAAAACTAACTTATTTAACAGCATGACACAAAAGAACCAAACACTAATGCAATCCGAGTAAAGGAAACAAGTGCTTAAACTTAAGCAATACAAGTTTTATTCATATATGTAATGTGTATACAACAGTGTGCGTATATGTAAAAAAAATATATATGTACAATAAGACACACTAAGGGGCTAAAGGTTCTACCTACTCCGAGGACTCTGGCTAGCCGGATGGCCCCGACTGTGAAGGCTCAAAATATCTCTAACGGTTTGGGAGGCCGATCAGGTCATTCTTACGCAGAACACTAAAGTTCCTCGGGTTAAAGAGAACGACTGGGAACCTTGGAACCAAAAGCTTCATAACCCGGTGGCACATATTGATAGCGTCCTAATACTTGCGCTCAAGAGCCGGTGTGATATCTTCAGGCTTCAATGAAGTCTTGAGCTCCTATTCCAACAAGAGATTTCTCCCTCAAAGGATAACATGCAACCTCTCTTGCTCCTTGAGCTGGTCCTCCAGGGTGAAAATGCGGCTCTCGGCTTTGGCAAGATTGAGCTCTAAACTTTGGACGCGTACTCCCAAGGATCTGAAAGTTTCAAGTTCTGCGCAAACCTGGGCGGCCTCACCAATGATCACGCCAAGGCCGCCGGCCATATTCTGAAGCTGCAAAGACAAAACAAGTCAGTGAAGCGTAAAGAAAGGAGAACAAAGCTGGGACGAGAATAAAGGAGTACCTTAGTCACAAAAGAACTCCCAGAAGAGCTCTCCCCTCTGGGGGTTTCAGGCTCCCTAGGTTTTGTGGCAGCGGCCTCCTGTACCATAGAAATCTCAGCCATAACTTCTATTCCAGCAGCATGTGAAGCCCCTGCACTGTCCTCGACTAGGGGTTCCTCAGAGGCCGCGAGTGGCGTCATCATCAAGCTGTAAACTTGGACATCAAGGCATGGAGGCTCTACAATCGCATTAGTCTCCTCGGCCTCAACAGTCTCAAAATATGTCGTCGCAATCAACACTACTGCTTTATCGGCCTGAGTCGCCTCAGCCACCGCCTGCTCCTCAACGATGTCCTCGGATGGATTGTCCATCTAGTCCGAGACCTCACTAGTAAAAATAGATGAAATATCAGGCACGGGCTCAAAGAGAAGAGGAGCCACTGGTGACTTTGTGTGCAAGGCCGCAACCTCAGGAGGCTGCTCAGCAGGTCTCGCAACCACTGATGGCCCGGCGTCCCCAATTCCTCGGGCTGGCACCTTTTCCTGAACAGGCACTCAATGACGGCCTGGTCATCATCGAAGGAAGAGGGAAACTCAACTACCACCGTCAGACCCTCCAAGGTCTCAGTCCGATGACTCTTGGTTGTCCGCTCGAACTTCTCCTCGATCCTCAAAGTCGGGCGCTTCTTCTGCTTCTTCTTTTTCGCAGGAGAAGAGGGAGCGCTGGAGCCCTCGGGCTGGTCTCTCCACTTGGCTTACGCAAAAGACTCAAGCCTCAACCACTTGTTCTTCTTGTCCTCATAAAAAGAATCAAGGTTAGCCAACAACAAATCTATGAAGCTCTTCACAACCGCCCGCTCGTCAGGTGTGCAGTCCTCATAAAATATGGACTCCATGTTTTCCCACACATTTGAGATGGCCCAGTACTTGTGAACGCCTAAAAAGAAAAATTTATCCTTTCATCGTTTGGTGGAATCAATATTTCCCCCATTGAAGGCAAGAAACTCGGGGCGAGGGGTGGCCACAATTCAATCATGAGTATGGGAAACCTTAGAATGGCTTTCAATGTTATGACGTCGAAGAGCTTTTCATGACAACGCGCAAAGACACAGAGCGAGACTAGACATCTGACGGCATTCAGCTGGAGCCTGGCAACGGGGACTTTCAGGTCTCTCACCATCACGTAAAACTCCAACGCCATAGGATAACAAAGGTCACCTTTAAGGTGGACTTCGTAGACAGTGACGAAACTGCTGGGAGGACTACAAGCTCTTTCGTGGGCCTCAGGAACCAACATGCCCATCAAAATGAGAATCTTGTACTGCACCCTGATGACCTCGAGGTCTGTCAGAGTTAGTGTAAAGGCGAAGTCCTTTACTCCTGGCACCATCAGAGGATGAACAGAAGTGGCAACAAGAAAGGTGAAGAGAAGAAAGAAGGAAATCGCGCAGAGAAGGTTTGAAGACTAAGAAACTTTTAGCAAAAGACGCGAATGGAAACTGTGGGGGAAGGAAGAACTTGAATACTCAAAATTCAAAAGGCACGCGTATTAATTGCCTTGCCACGCATCAGCTTCCCATGCGACACAGGCAATGATGGTGTCCTCCTTTCCAAGGCAGCAAAGTGACGCGCACTTAATGCACAAGTTTAGTGCGCTTTAAATGCACCAAGTGGCGGCACGCACCAAGTTCTCAGACTCAAAATGAGTTCTCGAACATGCCTTATTCGAAGCTTTTGGTCTCATAGAGCTCGAGGACATTTTTGGGTGTTGGACAAATACGCAAAGATGGCTATCACTTAGAAATGCTCAGCCGTTCCTAGAATCCAAATATTCCTCAAACATTCTGGCCAGACCATTGACCTCAATATTCCCTGGACATTTTGCTCGGACTAAGAACCTCACAGAGCTCTCGGACATTTCGATCCTCACGTCCCGAACTCCTATTTCCAGCCATGCTCGAGGACATCAATGGACTCGGATGCATGTCCCAACAGCAACCGGTTGGCAGAGCACGCCAGCATCTCAGACTTGAAGAAAATTCCTAGGCAATCGTATTAGGATAGTTATCTGAAAAGGTCATCGAGCTACTTGATCAAATCACTGTTCTCCAAAAGCATCCCATGAGTTCTCACTCTGAAGTAATGTCCTTGGATATTTTGCCAGAGAAAAGGACGCGTACTTGCCTTTATATTAGGACGTGTTCGCATCATGCTTAAAATATTCCCGCAGACAACAACCATGCCAAAGATTGAAGTCTTCGAACCTTTAGCATGGCATGGGGGGTTGTGATGGGTATTGATACCCAAGACTTATATTGAAGATCCATTTTTTTGGAATTGGGCCCTGATGCCACAGGAGCCCAAGAGGCCTAGGCGCCAGAGTTGGCCCATGAAGCACAATGGACTTAATGTCCATTGTGGCTCGAGAGCTCAAAGTTCACTCGGACCAAGATGGGCCTCAGATGGCCACCCATCTCGCCTCCAAAGATGGCGTGCCAGATATTTGGTGGCTGATCTGTTAGACCACAAGGAGAATGATGGCCAGCAAAACACGCAGCCCTACAAAGGAAATGTCACACCAGGCGGGCATACACGCAACCTTCCTGGCAATGCAGGGTGGATTTGCAGAGTTGGTGCCGTAACTCCCTATACACGCCAATGCCACGTGACAGCCCCATGCAGAGGATTTCGCCCACTATATAAACTTTCACTTTACACCTCCTAAAGGATCTGATTTTTGGAAAAAAAGAGAACTTTGTGCCCTTACATTTACAAAGAGAGAGAAAAAGAGAAAGATGTGAGCATATCTTGTAATCTCCTTGCATCCATAGACGTTATAGTGAAATAAGTTCTTGAACCCAAAATCTCATGATTTTTTCCTCTCATTTAAGAGAGAATTTTTCTCATAAAATTCCGTATATTATTATTTTCTCCTCCTCTCTCTACCACCCATATCACATTCACTAATCTAAGAAAAAAACCAAATTATCTTTGTATTACACAGATTCCGTCCGAGTGCTCCAAAAGATCTGGGCGGTCGTTTGGGCCTTCATCCGTACGATATCTAAAATCCGAGAACGCAACACTAATAAAGCTTGTGAATTGGAATTGCCATTTACCATTGCCATCTCTATGTAATCTTCTCATACATTTAATTTTGTCATGATTGCAACAAGTATCGCTATTGAGTTTGCTCCAACGTTTTGGTAGTTTGAGGTATTGGCCTACATGAAATGGTCTTGGCTGAGATTTGAGTAAGATATCTTCCACATGATTACTTTTAAGAGTCGAGTTGCCAATAGAAAAATACTTCTAGGAGGTAACCTTTTTTCTTTAAAGTCTTCATCAATGATAGATTTATTTTGCCAAGTCCATGAGTGACAGATGATAGACATGTAGATACTGAAAAAGAAATATTTGCTTTTGTCAAAAAAAAAAAAAAAGAAATCTAAATAAGTGCATGCCTGGATCATATCTTCCTCTGATGATGCTTTTCCATATGTAGATGGTTTTTGGATAATCTCTGATTATAAGTGTTATTGCTTCGGACAGTTGGCAAATAAAGTAGGTGTTATTTTCTGTCATGTGCATTTTTTTTCCTTAGGCCATGGGTAAGAAGTCTATTTTTTCAAGGTAAGTCAAATGAATATTTTAAATTTGGAGGGGGGAGGGGATCTAATTTTTCATACTTTGCTTAGAATTATGTTGTCCTCCTTTGGAGCATGTGGTGCTAAATTTTATACGCATCCTTAACATTGTAGGTTCCCTAGTTGTTATATGTTAACGTATCCTCATGCTTAGAGTTAATGAAGACTTCAGAATCCTCCTGTCTGTTTGCATATGCTTCTGAAAAGCTTATTCTTCAGCCTTACCCAATTTTGCTTCCCATCAGGTAATATATAGTTGACCACTTTTCCCTACATATCTTTTTAGGTCCGAGAAACTAGTGTCTTATAACTAAACATTTCGTCTCCCATCCATTTATTCATTCTAAAAAGAGTGTTTTTCCATTGTGAATGGATCACTTGCTACCTTGTTTTGGTCAAATATTTAGTCTTAAGTATCCCTCTCTAGGTATTAGAGATAACTGGTTTAGGTTTCACAAAAAGAAATTCATTGTTTTTGAGGTATTGGTTATGAGAATCTGAGCTCAAAGCTTATCTCACCCCCTAGTAAGGTCCCAGCCCTAATTTCCGAGTAAGGCCATGCTACTGTCTCTAGCATTCCTCAAGTAAAGACCTCCTAGTCGAGCTGCGTAAATACCTTGGGGAAGGACATGAGATTGTCTAGCGTGCACGGCAATGGATTGGACAATATTGATTGGATAACAGAAGACAAACCCACCAATGAGAGATATTTAGAATTTCACTCCTTCAACTTCTTACTAACCTTTTCTATGAAATGTTGATGATGTGTTTCGATAAATCTCTAATGGATAATCTTGGCTGCAAGATACTTTCCAATACCTTTAACCAAATTGAAACCTCTAATCTTCTGTGTATCACTGGCTTTATCTTTGGGGAAGGACATGAGATCGTCTAGCGTGCGCGGCAATGGATTGGACAATATTGATTGGATAACAAAAGACAAACCCACCAATGAGAGATATTTAGAATTTCACTCCTTCAACTTCTTACTAACCTTTTCTATGAAATGCTGATGATGTGTTTCGATGAATCTCTAATGGATAATCTTGGCTGCAAGATACTTTTCAATATCTTTAACCAACTTGAAACCTCTAATCTTCTGTGTATCACTGGCTTTATCTTTCTCAATATCAGGGGCGATAAAAATTAAGATTTATCAGGTTAATTTTGAGTTCAACAACTTTATAGAAATGTTTAGGGACACGATGTTTTTCATCACTATGCTTGCCATCACTCTTTGTGAAAAGGTAAAGGTCATTAACAAAGATAAGATGGGAGAGTTGACAACCCTTATTACACACCTGACAAGTTTCCGGTTCCCATCATTCACCTTTGAATAGATGATGTGATTAAGTCTCTTCATGCACAGCACAAAAAATAAGGAGAGAGTGAGTTGTCTTATCTGAAACCACAAAAAGGTGTGAAACGGTTAGATGCCTCCCCATTCAAGAGGACAACAAAGGAAGTGGTTGTGATACAGCTCATGATGAGATTAATGATGTTAAATGGAAGCTTGAGGGTAAAGAGAGTGTGTTTCATAAAGCACCATCTCACCTTGTTATAGGCTTTAGCAAGGTTAATTTTCATGGCAACCAAGGCCTTCCCACATTTGAACTCAGTTAAGGTATGAATCATTTTTTGAACAATTAAAATATTATCATGGGCAGGTCTATTAGTTAGGAAACTGGCTTAAAAGGATTGATAATGTTTTGTAGGAATGGCCTCAAATGTTGGACAATAACTTCGATTTTATATGCCACATTGCACAAGGAAATTATTCTAAATTGATTGAGATTTTCAGGGAAGTTAGTCTTCGAGATATGGGCAATGAAGTGTGATTGATTCCAATCAAGATAGCATCTTTGCAAAAAGCATCATTAGCCATATTGTGAAGATTAATTTTTAAAATTTTCAAGCATTTTGGAAAAAGATGACTTGAAAGCCATCAGGATCAGGAGCTTTGAAAGGCTTCATGGAGAAGAGAGCTTCCTTAACTTCTTCAACAGCAGGAATAGTTCCAAGGTTATGCAAATCTTCAAAGTGGGTCGTGGGTGCTCGACCGGGAAGGAGATCATCCAAATTTGGATCTTGTTCTTGACGAAAAACTTTAAGTTAATGACTGACATACTTTTGAGGGTCTCCTTATCACTCTACCAGATGCCATTATCATCTTTGAGGATAGTAATTTTATTTTGCTGTCTCTTTTTGATAATAGTTGAATAAAAACATTTTGTACATCTCTCTCAATGAGCAAGTCGATCAGCTCAGATTTCTAAAAACAAAAGATGTTTTCTTCATCAATTAAATCTATATATTTGGTTGAAAGGTCATTTTCCAACCTCTTAAGACGGACAGAGTCAACTTTGCATAGAGTGTTCTGGATACCCCTTGTAGTGTTGCTAAGCTTTCTCTATTCTGGTGGATGCTACCGAAGACATTGCTATGCCAGATAACAAGTCCATCTCTCATCAGTTTTAGTTTATCGTGAGTGTTACCTTTCCTAATTATCTAGGAATCAGTAATAAAGTCTTTGTACTAAGGCTGCCTGCATCACACAACTTTGAATGTAAAAGTTTTTTTCTTGTTTGATTGTTAGCTGTTCTCTTCCAAAACCAGAGAGATAGGATTATAATTGGAGGAGATTCTAATAAGATTAACAAGAATAACTGATTGGAATTTACAATTCCACTCTTCTAAGGTAAGATCTGTATATAGCCTTTTCCTAACCGAATTAGGCAGTGATTGCATATTCCTTGAGGTCATTCTTGGAACCTTGGAGTCGAGCTCAGAGAGCCCACATTTGTCAATCTAGTTATGGAACTGGATGCACTTATTTAACTCGGCTTCCTTTCTTCCTTACTTTTTTAAAATACAGGACGTCATTAAAATTCCCAATGGAGCACCATGGAAGGTTAATCCCACTAGAGAAAACTTCCATAAACTCCCAAAGAGCCCTTCTATGACGGAATTGGGGTCTAACATAAACAACAGAGAGAATCTAATTTGGAGCTCCTCTCCCATCTTTGAAGAGGAGATGGATAGTTTGCTCTTGAATGGAGACAATGTCAATGTTGGTTTCCAGGGTGTGCCACAACACCCATATACCACTAGCGAAGCCTCTAGCTTCCCTAATTGCTGTGCCATCAAAACTCAGCAAGCCAATGATTTTGGTAGCCTGCTTACCAATAACCCTATGTTTTTAAGATAGCCGTAATGCTAGGTTTGCGATTTAGGAGGATATCTTTAAGTTCACTGTAGAAGCATTTCCTAGCTGATTCTCTACAATTCAGGAGATGATACACATTAAACATCTCTTTGGATTGGGAGATCCACCTCTGCCATGGTGTCATCAGGTGCCTCTTCAAAGGTTTCCTTTGTATCCATGTGTCGAAGTCTATCCATAAAATTGATTCTAACTTTTTCTTCTCCATTGGAAAAAGGAGTGCGGGTGGTCACGAATGAGGTTTTAGTTTCCTGGGAGGTAAGGTGGGTTAATTAAAGTAATTGGTTTGGTGATGATCTAAATGAAGGCCAGTTTTACCGGATGAGGAATGCTAACTTCAAGCAGCGATGATTGGTTAAAAGGTATACGCTTGGTACTATCATTTTTTGATGGTTTGTAATTGGGATGGTTGTTGAGCTTGAAGTATATTTGTGATAGTGACTAGTTGTTGACTGAGGATGAACAGGGTGGCACTTTACTGTTAGTTCCTAAGGACTTCTTCGTAGCTTTGCTAGTGATGGGAGTCATTATAGATTTCTGTGGGGGAACTTGACCAGGACCTTTGGTTTTTGTCACAGATTTCACTCCTCTATTAATACTCTGATCATCGCGCCCTTGATTGTTCTCTTCTTAGTTTAGAATGACAAATCTAGATCCTCTACTAGCCCCTCCCCCCTTCATAAGCTTGACAAGCTCTCCTTATTTTTTATTTTTTGTTTAGCTTCCTAATTTTCCTTGGGCCATGCAGCCATGGTCAGAATTCACTTCCTTCATGTTGGTGCATCAGGTCTTCTCCGTATGCAGATTGTCTCCTCCATTATCCATTTTAGCTTCCTCCTCGTTTTTACATATATTATCCTCCACCTTATAAATTCCGGAAGTGTGTCCTGGAATTTCATAATAGAAGCACATTACAGAAAGCCCTTCATATTCTATCCCCAGAGCTTCGTCTTTCACTTAAATTTCAGCACGAAGGGGATGGTTAACGTCAATTTCCACCGCAATTTTAGCAAATTGGCCCCCATTCGCTTGGGTAGTGTTAGTACCAATTTTCACAAGTTAGCCAATTAAATTGCCCACGATCCAAAGCACATGCTTTTTGTACAAGTACAGAGGAAGTTTGGAAATTCTCATCCAAACGACAGCTTTAGGAAACTCCTTCCCTGAAGGCTTGAAATTCGACGACCACGGACTTACCATTAGATAGTACTAAGAAATCATCCATGGCCCACGAGATAATGGCTTATTGTAGTCATCTGGATTAGTAATACGTACCAGAAAACAATTATAATCCATATCCATAACTTTATGACTAACCGTAGGGTTTCAGAATAAAGGGATTCTGTCACAGAAGACTCTGTGATTGTAAAGGTTTAACAATCACCGACCTTTTCCAAATTCACTGGCTTAGCTTTAAATTTTTTTGAGCGAGATACAAAGTACCCGTCCCATGAGATCGGTGGCAATGTCTCCTTCCACTGCAACGCTGTCGTCTAAGTCTTCAATGAGAAACCTCGGATCTTGCTCCTTCATCATCATTTTGAGGAAGCTGGACTTGCTTTTTAGAGCTTTGGAGAGTTCAAATCTGAAGACTTGCACTTGTCTGCCGCTTCGTCACAACCATTGAATAGCTTCCATCCATCTTGGCCGTCGTGGATCTCTTCTTTTTCCGTGAACGATCTCCTTCTCCGGTTGGTTGGTCGGCTCTCAGTCTTCCCGGCATTCCATCCGCCGCCCGGGGGAGGACGATGGGAATCAGGGTTTCCGTTGGGAGGAGATGACCGGGAGAGAAAGAGAGAGAGCAGCGCATTCCTGAGATGCCCACTGTTTTTTTGTTTTCCCTTTCTTCTGACGTACAAGGTGAGGAGCTAAGCATAAAATAAAACCTAGAGAGAGAGGGAGAGGAGCGAGGAATGTAGAAGCCAGGGAGATGAAGGTCCACTCAAAACCGCCGCAGCGGCAATCCTCCTCCTAGGGTTAGTCTATCGCTCAAACCGAAATCGACGTTTTCGGTACGGTCAAAAATTAGTATTTGAGCCACGCACCCGCTTGACTTTTCTTCATCATCATCGTCATTGTTCTCTGAGAAAAGATTAAAAAGGAT
>JAOVVI020007745.1:0-14659 GCA_028571085.2 Nepenthes alata
TAAACTGTTAAAGTAGTAATATTTTTATAGACATGTGCCATGGATGGCACATGTGATCCTGTGAGTGTTTGTTGTAGGAATTGTGAATGATGGATAGTTGTGTGCTTGTCATGGATGATTATTACAGGATTATATTTTTGGGTTTTTCATCCTATTACAAAGGAGACTCTGCCGAAATTTCTGCAGGAGTCTTGCCTTATGTTTTAGATCGTTAATGGTATTTTTGTTTGACGGAAGCTTTTGAGGATAAAAATAAAAAATAAAAAATCCGTTCCGTCACAGGATCTCTGTTGAGATAGGTTCAATGGAACCTAAATTGTTGTTAACACTCGGATTCGGGGAAATCCAATTTGCATCTCTAATGCTTTGTTGTCGTGTTGCTTTAAGTCGTGGATATGACAGGTCGTTGAATATTGGGTAATTGTTGATTTATCTTATATTATTATTATCCGAGGTGCTATATCGTACTCCATTTTTTTATTGATTTATTTATTTGTTGTGCATTTGACTCACTCTTGCATTTTTGTTGGCTCCAGAGTAGAAATTTATGACAGGTTAGAAGAATCGTACTGTTTTTGAGGAATTTTGAGATAGAGACGATTTTGGGATTAGAAGTTTACGACGGGAAACTCTAGAGTTGGTTCCTTTAGTTGCTATTTTATTTAAAAATGTTATAATGATTGTGTTTTTAAGATTATAATGTGTAGATATTTCTTGTCTTTAGGAAATTAACTATGAGGATTATAATTATTATGTTTAATTTAATGATGCATATATGAAATTGTTTGTGATTTTGGGTTTATGTATGGCCGTTTCGGGTCGGGTTGGGTGACTCGGGCTTGGGGCGTCACAGTAATGACTTATTAAATGCACCTGGAAACTACACATTTATATTAATTAACTCGGTAACACTTCTATCTGCTTATAGAGGGGTGTACTATTGAGTTAAGTCTTGACAAAACACATTAGCCGAGCGTATCAAACCATGTACGTTGTCGGTGATTCAGGTCTTTACTAAAACTACCAAGAGTTCTTGGTGAGAAGAGTGCACCACATAATTACTTAATACAATTTAGGTAATGAGCAAGGGTGTAATGTCCGTGGGCACCCGCTTGTGAATATTGTCCGCTTTGCCACACAGGCGCACGGTTCTATTCCTGGTAGACAGCCTCCACCGCCCCTAAAACGCGTCTACCAGAAAAACACAGTCTCTCAACCATCAGAGTCCGCAGCAGCCACTCAGGCACACAACGTGGTGGATATTGTCCCTCCCAGCCACACAGGCCGCAGGGTTTTGTTTTGGGGACCCCCCACTGGTTCCATGACGCGTCCACAAGGGAGAGGTATCCACGCCCTTATAAGGCACGCTTCGTTCCCCTCCCCATCCGATGTGAAACATCACAGTCCACCCCCCATTGGGAGGCCAGTGTCCGCACTGGCACACCGAACCGGGCCCCGTCTCTGATATCATTTGTAACGTCTCGGGCACCCGCTTGTGAATATTGTACACTTTTTCACACAGGCGCACATTTTTGTTATTGGCAGACGGTTTCCACCGCCCCCAAACCTGTCCACTAGAGAAACACACAGTCACTCTACCATTAGAGTCCGCAACAGCCACAGAGGCACACAGTGTGGTGGATATTGTCCCTCCCAGCCACACAGGCCGCAGGGTTTTGTTCTGGCGACCCCCCACAGGTCCCAAGACGCGTTCACAAGGGAAAGGTATCCACGCCCTTATAAGGCACACTTCGTTCCCCTCCCCATCCGATGTGGGACATCACAAAGGGGGTAGACACAACTGATGATCTGATGACACAGACTTCTCAAGCAATACAAGCTAAACATATCAGAGCACATGACAGTTCAGCAGGTGAAGCAACACATGTAAGAGATCAGCTGAGCATAACAGATGAGGAAATCAGAAAAGGGGAATCTGTTCATGAAGCTGCCAAAAGCTGTTGCTAGTTGTTAAGGGCAGTTAGGTTAGGCGCCCAAAAACTGTTGCAACTTGTTAAGAGTAGTTAGTAAATGTGTGGTTCAGAATTCATAAGCAATTCAGTATGAATGTAGGATCAACCGAGTGTATTAGCATATTGGATGAATCAATTGTAAACTTCAGAACTTTTTGCTTCTTAGGATGCAACTGTAGTGAGTCGTAAGTCCCTTTCTTCTGTTTTGCTTTATTTTCTTGTCTGTGCTTCTTCTCCTTAGTCTCCTTCTTTCTCTTTTAATTCTGCTGCTAGTAATAGGATTAGATTGATTCTATTACTTAGTGTGATCAGGTTACTTTTATCACTTGTAATCTTTTGATTATAGTGAAACCATTTTCATCTTATAGCACTAGATGTTGCTTTTACCTTGAGTGTGAATCACGTAAATTCGTTATTTCGTGTGTGCTTGAGTTATTGCCTTAATTCCGCTTTTCTCACAACAAATTGGTATCAGAGTATTTGGATCCAAAAATGCCATCAAAAATTTCGAATGCCAAGTTTGAATTGGAGAAGTTCAAAGGCAAGAACAACTTTAGTTTGTGGCAAATTAAAATTAACTATTTGCTTTCTAAACAAGGACTCCATAAAGTCCTAAAAAGGAGAATGGCTAATGCCTCAGTGTCTAATGTGGATTGGGAGATCTTGATCTTCGTGCCGTTAGCAGCATTCGAGTGTGCTTAGACGATGACGTCCTTAGCAACATTGCTAAAGAGAAGTTGGCCGAGAAATTATGAGCCACATTGGATAATCTTTACATGACGAAATCTCTTATGAACCGACTTTAATTGGAGTGGTAACTTTATACTCTTGAAATGAAGGAAGATACACCTGTTCCTGAACATTTTGTCAACCGTTAAGCATGAATGATGAAGATAAAGCTGTTTCTTTTATGCTTCCTTCCTGTTTCTTATCATTATTTAGTAATTGCACTCACTTATGATGAAGATAGCTGTCTTAGACGAAGTGATTGCAACTTTTCTATGGGAAGAAATTGTCCGAAAATCAGTTTCCAACAGCCATGTTGTGAGCCTTAGGGTAAGGGAGGAACAACAAGTTCATTAAGTGCAATTATTGTACAAAGTTAGGACACATCAAGAAGGATTGCCAAAAGCTTAAGGCAAAGGAGTACGAGGAAATGAAGCCTAAATCTACCATTGTGCCCGAGTGTTCAGGCAATATCAAGAAGGTATTGTTCTTTCTGTGTCTGCTGGAAATTTATTGGGCACATGAATTCTTAAATCCTAGTGCTCAATTCAGTTGTGGCTGAAGCAAGAATTTGTTTTCCATGTATTGTCCTTACATTAGTGATACAATTTTTATGGACAATTATGCCATATGGAAGACAATCGGAATTGAAGACATCACAAACAAGATGTTTGATGGAATTGTGCACTAGATGTTAGAAATGTCCTGTATTTGAAAAGAAATATGATTCCTTTGGGTGTTCTCAATTCTCTAGGATGTAAGATTGATGCAAAGAACGGCTCATGTCCCTCATGGTGATGAGTGCAAATAAGTTGAGAATCTTTATGAACTCTTGAGAAGTTATTATGTAATCATAATAGCATGTAGTGAACTGTCCTATTGTAGTAGGCGTAGTATATCAAGAATGAAGAGATAGTAGTCATAAGGGCTATTATGGTAATAGTAGCTAGGAGGGTCATTAGCCTATATATATCCTTGCTTATAAGGCGGGCATTGTGAATGTAGATGAATAATTTTTGTATGAGTTCCTAGTTTCCTTTGTGAGGTTAGACTTCCTAATCCCCATTTCTATTTTCCTTTTGTTTCTTTATGTCCCGGCTCCTCTTTGTTCTTCTCTTCCTCTAATTCTTCTCTTATTTCTTCATGATTCTATAATCCTAGTTACATATTTGTTTCATCTAGACTATTGTGTAATAATTGGTATCCGAGCTCGTTCTAGTCCTAGGGAATTCTTGTTCTTGATCACCAAATATCCACCAAATTTTTTTTTCCAAACACCACAAAATTTTTACATCGGTTCTTGAAAATTCTGAATTTAGATTCTATGTTTCTGTAACATAGAAAACATCATCCTGAGTCATTATTTTGCATTTTCGAAATTCCAGCACAAGTACTGTTTTATAGCAGAATTAGTGCTTCATTTCCTATCTTTCTTGATGTTCTTCAGATCTTCTTGAATTCTGTTCTTGAGTATTTGTTCTCTTGGTATTCTGCTTAGCCTTTGCTGTCTTCAAATATTGGTTACTTTTTGATGTTCTTGATGTTTTGAGGGTCAAATTATGCAATCTTTCTTAGCTTTCATGAAGAATCAGATGCCAAGTTCATGCACCAAAATGAGAAAAAACATGAAAGTCCTGGAATAATCAGCCAGGTCTGCTCTTGCATCAGCAACAAATTTTCAAATGCATCTGCCGGCCTTCTGTTCTATTGCTGTAATAATCTTCCGTAGTACCAAAGTTATTGCCCAAGTTCTTGGAGTTTCTCAAAGTCCTCGTGGATGATGCTGCAATACCATGTCATCTGCTACATCAGGCTGTTTGAGGGTGTGGCAATCTGCTAATTTCTTGCAAATTCAGCGTCAGATTTGTGATCCAAAATTGCTAAACTGCTATTGAGTTATTCAGTTCGATATTCATCTTCTTGAGTACCATTCTGTTTCATTGATGCTCTTGAAGTTCTGGTGGAAATCTGAAGTTGTATACATGGAGCTTAGAACAGCAAATTGAGACCAAAGTTGCAGTTCTGTTGGTTTACAAACAATCGACACTTTCTGAATTAAGCTAATACGGATAGTCCTAATTGAATACACTCATACAGCATTTTTTAAACTTGTCCTTAATCTGTGCTGCTAGTTTCATCAGTGTCGAATTAGTATTCCAATAACTGTGCATCCTTTCCACTGATAGTAGCTATGGTAGATCAGTAATCGTCTGATATATTTCTGCTCTATATGCTTATTTCTGAATTTGGAAGCAAGGATTTGCTATAGGCAATCTGAATTATTTCTGAATATTTGAGTAGTGCTCTGCTGTACATCTCCATCTGATCTGTCTTGCATTTGCAAGATTTGGAAATGATACAGTTGCACAACACCTGCAACATTGAAGGTAGTATCCACAGAAGAATTCATTAATGAATTTTGGTTTTTTTGCAGTTCTTGGATTCACTATTGATTTCTTGTTCCTGAATTGTATTCCTGCAACAAGATATGTAGTTGTTTGGTATCTGAAGTTGTTCCTGCAGCAGCTAGAAGTTGTCTAGAAACTGAAATTAGCAACAGCTGCAACTACGAACAGCAAAATTCAGAGGGCAAATTGACATGTCACGACCCCGGACCCAAAACCAGTTAATATTGATAATTAACAACTGTAACCCACAAAATACTCCCTAAACAAAAAAACATCTAAACACGATACCCAAACCAAGGTTGGACCTACTAGAATATCAAAATAAATCAACATCTATGATAGGAATAATACTATCACATGATCACTCTAAGCTACTTGTCCGGACAATAAAACTGGTCACAAACTGTTGAAAATGTCCGTAAAGAAAAATGACAATTTAATAACACAACCTACACCATCGATCCAACATAAACCAAATTGCCGCAATATCCAAATATTGGAATAATCCGAACCCTAACTCCATAACAATAAAATATGCTAAAATCAATCTATCCATCATTTCTTCATTACCAAAATACGTTGAATACAAATATAGCCCAACCACAAAACTAATAATCACAAAAATATAAACAAAATTTCAACCAGTGTCCTCATCCGAGCTCCCTACAAGGAATCTGTAGCCCCCCCTCTATATATATATATATAACAAAAAAGTACATCCATAATCAAAGCGAAGGGACAGATCAATAAAATAGGTACAAAATCCATAAAAGTCGAAGTCCAAACATCCAATATGACAAATCAGCAAATTTCCAAATGTGGTTACGTACGCAAAGTGTGTAACCCTAAAGCAATTGCCAAACAATCCAAATGTACAAAACCAACCAAAATCCAAAGTCTAAATCCAAATGACGGTTGAAACTTGCGAGTTTTAATTCAAAGTATTGTGTATCGAAATCAAATGTAGGTAAAAATATCAAAAATCCAAAACATACTCAAATCAGAGAATTAAAGATAAAAAGATTGATTTTGAGGATGGGTTGCACATAATCCCCGATAACTTTAGACCGAATCACTTCTATTTAAACCTATGGGTAGGCCGTTTACATAATTTCTCCTCTATAGACAGGGACAAACACTACTTATTTTGCCACTTGTGGATAATAGGTATAATCCTCAAGTTTGTCTGAATATATTAGAACGTCTGAATATATTAGTTGCATTTAATTCGGTATGATGGTTTTTAATAAAATACCGAACCGGGAACGGTTTGTATAACAAATGTTCAAAACTTTTCTTCTTTGGCTGAAAAGTACAAAACTTTCACTCCTTGGAAATACAATTACAAAACTTTTTACCCTGTGAAAAAGTGCAAAGATCAAATGCAAAATATTGCTCGACCCTAAGCACATGCATGGAATACCATATACAAAGCTCATATATACATGACTTTCCTTTACAAATATTTTGAATATAAGTCCAATATTCGAAAATAACTAAAAATAACTATTCATTTTGTTCAAATCCTTATACTTCTCAAATATTTGGTAAAACCAAGCAAAACCTCAAACTATCTGGTAAAACTACATGCATGCACGAATAATCAAAATGGGGTAAGTAAAATGACATGCATGTACAATAAAACCATCAAATGTAAATAAAACTAAAATGAAATGGAAATAGATCGAAGATAGGGTTTAAGGATACTTAACTTTAAACTTTAATATGACGATTTGATCAAAAGATGCTTCAAGTTCTCGCTTCTTCTTATCCTCTCTCTTCCTTCCTTTATCTTTCTCTCTCCTTTTCCCATGCGAATGCCCGAAAACAGTGCGTAGGTCCTTGTATAGACAAACCAGCACACGAGCGCCGCCTCAGGTGCCATGCTAAACCTCAATCGTGCACGAGCGCTATCTTAGGCATGAGTAATATGCTAATACCACGGTCGAGCGCCCAAGAGGCTCCCCACTCTGCCGAAATTCCGCACGGGCACGCGTCAAGCGTGCCTCAGATGCCAGGCCTGCTGCTTTCTCCTAATTTTTCCTTCAAATTTACATTGTAAAATTATTTTCATTATATTCAAAATAATCTGATAACATCAAATTAAATCAAGTGAAAACCTGGTGTTACATGACATCTGTTATTGCAGCCAAACAGACTCAGAGAATCGGTTATAGTATGCATAATCCAACTTCAGTAAGTCAGATTATAGTCTTTTACAACCAAGTGGTTAAAGGGAATGTGATACACAGTATTATACACTATATGATGTGGCAGTGCAGTAATATGCATCCTGGCAACTCATGATAAAAATTCAGCAACATAAGAAATTCCTTACTAATTGGCTTCAACAGATAATGCAGTCTATTGTCCTAGAACAGGTCAAGCATCTGTTCTCGAACAGATAATGCAGTCACACACGCACGCACGCACGCACGCACGCGCGTGCACACGCACACGCACACACACAACACGCACACACACGCACACACACGAACCATCTACAATTGAAAATCCACAAATGTTGAAAATGTACCCTGCTTCTGCCACAACCTGAATTTCTTGTTTTTATTCTGATTCTTGTAGTTAATTTTTATCTGTACTCTCCAGATATCCAGTCGCACTATCCTGCTGTAGATTGTCAGCCTCACACGAGCAGCACAACATTCAGATTATGCTACAATTCTCAACTCCCTGCATCTGGTCCTTACCAAGAAAACAGACTAGCACCACAATTGATTCTACATTCTGCATTATTCATTCCTACTTCTGGCTGTTATAGCTTACAAAAATAACATTGAACTAAATGCGGAGTTTCTAGTAACTCTATTTCTGAATTTTGCTGCACACCAACTTTCTGCACACACCACAGCTCAAAAGCCATTCCTTTACCTTCTTCATAGCACCAGTCATTTCAAAATTACCTAGGGGTCTAATTCAGAAAGAATTTGGGAGAAACTCATACTTCTTCCTTCATCATAACCATCAAAGGTAAACGTGGCATCCAGAGGTTTTTGGCATTCACAACGTACAATGGCAAGTTCAAGTATCCAAAGTCTGGGCATTGTCCGATATGGAAAGTTCAAAATGTTCTGCCCATATCCTACAATTCATTCATAATAGCTATGAGAATGGGAACTTCACCATGTGCATCACATATTTACCACAACAAACAGCTACTAGCATCCTTGAAATTCTATGAACACTTAAATGTTATGACAACCTGGTTACACCAACAAGTTTCCTAGCATTTTAGCTCACAAAGGTGGAATGATCAACAAGTGAAAGATGCCTCTGGACCTCATGGCAGGATCGCATACATGCATGTCCACTCACTAGTTGATAAAGCCAATTATCATTAATTATAAGAGCTTATATTAAACAGTATGTGCTAGAAATATTGAAGAATTTATTGGCAATGCTGTCCCAACAACATCCTATTCCGTTTTCAGATCCTTGTCCTCTTAATTTATGTCAAACAGATCATCATCTTGAGTCACAAATCAAGTCATCCAGCCTTCCTTTATTCATCAGAATCAAAGGTCATTGCTAGATCTGTCTTCTTAATTCTACAATCAACTATCTCCAACTGTCATTCCAGCAACCAAGAGCAATGATCACAACAAAAACAATACTGCCTACTTCCTTATTCCACAACCAATCCATTATGTGGCAGAGTAGAATCAATGGGATACATCTTATACACTGGAGGATATTGCAGCAAGTTCTTTACAACTTCATAATACATAATAGCAACAATTGCGGCCACAGCAGAAACAATCAAGAGCAGATAACAGTGACTCAAATATGAATATGAAAAAGACAAAGCACCAAATTCAGGACCCTGCAATCAGAAACCGGTTTCGGTTATGCAACTACTGCATAAGGGCACCACAATCATCACAGAACAGCCTAACAATTCATCAAGACATGAAGCCATATGATCAATTAGATTGTGTCAAACTAACTACAGGCATAGTAGACAACTTTAATCCCCTCCAAAACTACAACAAGCAGCACCAACGAAGTGAACTCAATGCTAGCAGCTTTCTTGATCAGTGGATGAAGAACAAATTCAGCTTACTCCTCCAACATTGCAAGCTAAATGATCGGGTATTCATCAACAAATCAGTTACAAGCCATGATCAATTACTTTGTTTTCAACAGATGGACAGATTTGGTTATAAGTTCATAATCTTGTTTGACAAAAAAGTTACCACATCTTGCTGGTATAACAGTATAATTTTAAAGATTTGCATTTGTTGCATCTAGTTCTTCATTGTTATCTTACTTATTACAAGAGAAACAAAGAACTATCTTCATGCCATCCTTGGTGGCATGGATGCTCTTAAGGAGGAAATATTGTTATGTAATAATACTAGCATGTGATAGGCCATCCTATAGTAGTAGAAGAGTAGTATATCAAGAATGAAGAAATAGTATTCATAAGGGCTATTATGGTAATAGTAGCTAGATGGGTTATTAGCCTATATGTATCTCTACTCACTTGTGACATGGGCATTGTGAATGAAGATGAATGAAAGTTGTGTGAGTTCCTAATTTCCTTTGTGGTTGGACTCCCTAATCCCCTTTTCAATTTTCCTTTTGTTTCTCTACGTTCTGGCCCCTTCCTTCTTATCTTCCTCTAATTCTTCCCTTATTTATTGATTCTATAATCCTAGTTATATATTAGTTCCATCTAGACTATTATGTAATAGAAGTACCTGTATAGGTCGAGCTTCTAACGTTAGTATGGATGCAAATGATCGACATATTTGTGGCTTATGTATCCTAGGCATGTAAGTAAGCGTGGAATTCAAGAGCTTACAAAAGAGACCTTCTTAGGTATTGAATCTTGTTAATTGTACTTTTGTGAACATTGTGCTTATAACTTCTTGTAATTTGACTCGCACCACGAAAGGCATTCTTGATTACATCCATTCGAATGTTTGGTTTCCTTCACAAGTCCTTTCAAAAGCCAGGTCAAATTATTTCGTTCCATTTATTGATGATTTTTCGATAAAGGTATTTATTTATATGGTTAAATCTATATCTAATGTGTTTGAAACTTCTAAGTGGTGGAAGGGTATGATGGAGAAACAAGATACACTTTGCACCAATTATGAAGGTGAGTACACCTTCGCCTAGTTTAAGCAGTTCTATAAGGAGGATGGTTATCACTTAACATTTGACAACTCTTCAGACTTCTCAACAAAATGGTACCATTGAATAAAACTTTATTTTAATGGGTCCGGTGTATGATGAGCGTTCCCAGCTTATCGAAAGAATTTTGGGCCAAGACAATTAACAACTTGTGTTATCTTGTCAATGCGTCGCCTTCCATGAGAATCGGTCTCAAAACACCCAACGAGGCTTGGTAAGGTAAACCTCTAGTTATCCTATTTGTACATCTTAGGTTGTTTGGCATATATTATTTCGAACACTGATCCGCTTCAACCGAGGGCAAAGAATTGTATTCTTTCGGTTATGTGCATGGTGTGAAAGATTTTAGATTATGGTACTTGGGACTGAACAAGCCTCACTTTATATTTCCAAAGATGTCAAATTTGACAGAAATTCAATGCTGAACTCTACCGGGACAGAAAGTCAGCATATTCAGTTTGAAAATCTGTATAGAGCTGCCACTTGATTGCTTGTTACATCGAGCAGTGAATAGAAAATTCTAGGTTCAGATCAGCCTTAGAACTTCGATGAAGAGCATCTGTAAACATACATAAATTGGAGGTCACCATGGATGCGAAATCAAAGGCAACTCCTGGATATGGTTGCCTACAGCTTGTTGGCCGAATATGGAGAGCCAAGCAGCTATAAAGATGCCGTGGCCAATCCTAAATCTAACAAGTGGGTGCATGCAACGTGTGATGAGTTGCAATCTCTCAAGAAAAACAAGATGTGAGATCTTGCCAAGTTACTGAAAGGTAAGTGAGTCATTTGTTACAAGTGTTGCAAAAAAGAAAATCTGAAGATACTTACAAGTTGCAGTTGCTGCTAAGGGCTAAGGGATGCTATCAATTTCTCTAAAATTTATTCTCCATAATGAGACATAGATCCATTCATACTCTTGTTTGGCTTTGGTTGCTTTGCGTGATTTTTGACTTAAACAGCTAGATGTCATAGCCACATTCTAACACAGTGAACTCGAAAAGGAGATTTGCGTGCCTTAACCCAAGGGGTTCAAGTCAAAAAGAAAGGAAGAGCTCATGTATAGATTAAAGAAGTTCCTTGACGATTTGAAGCAATCTCCGAGATAGTGGCATAGAAACTTTGAGTTGTTTATGGGTAAAAGTAAAACAGGTAACATGAAGTGAGTTTGTTTAGTGCGTATATATTTTTTGAAGCTTCCCGATGGTTTATTTATTTGTTTGGTGATTTCCATTGATAACTTTTTAATTGTGGTCAAAAACCATTTTGACATTAATTCTTTGAAAATACAAGTGAACAAAGGATTTTAAATGAAAGATCTCGGCACGACTTAGAAAATTTTAGACATGGAAAATTGAAGGGATAAAGTGGTAGGAAAATTGAGTTTATCTCAAATTTAGTGTATCCAAAGAATCCTCGTGAGAATTAACATGGATAAGTGTAAGCTTGTTTCTACTCTTTCAGCTGGGCACTTAAAAATTCTCGCAAACCAAGCACCATGCATTGATGGCGAAAGAGATTAAATGGCATGTGTCTCATATTTTAGTGTTGTTGGTAGCTTGTTATATTGCATTGTGTGCACATGGTTGAATCTCCTACATGTTATTAGTGTTGTTAGCCGGTTCGTGGCTAGTCCAGGGAAACTACGCTGGCTCAGAGTTAGTGGTTCAGTATTTGGAAGGCAAAAACATTTTGGCTTAGCTTTTGAAAGGCACTCAGCTAACAAAGATCGAGGTGTCATTTTTTTTCTTTTGACGCTGATTTTGTAGAGAACCTTGACAAAGTTGGTCGATCGGATACTTTTTCACGCTTGCCAGAGCATCTATCGGTTGAAACTCTATGCTTCAACCTATAGTTGCCCTTTCTACCATAGAAGCTGATTACATGGCAAAAGCTAAGCCATGAAGGAGACTATTTAGCTAACCAATTTGGTAGGCAAGCTTACCCTCGAGCAAGACAACATGTAGATTTTCTATGATAGTTTGCATCACATCACAAAACAGATCTATAACTTGAAAACTAAGAATGTTTGAGTCCAACATCATTTTATTGGGAGTTTGTAGAAAACTCCCCCGTAACTCCTAATGATGGAGATGTATCTGGTGGTACTTCAAGGATGAACCTAGTTAATGCTCAAGCTTAGAATGTTGTGTTGCTATTGATGATCCTTAGAAGATTACAACCCACTGATGGTGCCCTGTGAAATAGAGGAGTTTTAATGATGCTTTGATGACAAGAGTTTTAACAATGTATCATGGTTAATGTCCTATTAAACACATCTATAAGCTACACATTTGTATAATTAAGTGAGCAACACTCATATCTACTTGTAGAGGGTGTGCTAGTGTGTTAAGCATATTACAAAGCACATTAGCCGAGTGTATTAAACCACATAGCTATGTACATTATGGGTGGTTTTGGTATTCACTAAAACAATCGAGAGTTCTCGATGAAAAGAGTGTGATCAGGTTACTTCAATCACTTGTACTCTTGATTATGGAGAAATCATTTTCCTCTTATACTCGTAGACGTAGCTCTCACTTGGAGAGTAAATCACATAAATTTAGTGTTTTGTGTGTGCTTGAATTATTCCTTATTTTCGCTGCTACTCCCAACATTTTTCACTTAAAACTTTCTACCTATGATCTATGGTTATGTTTATTTTCTGTTTTCTTTTCTTGGCTGTATTTCTAATTGTCCATTTGCACAGTTTTTTTTGCTGTCTCTTCTGCTTGTCTGTCGCTCTCATTTATTCATTTTTGTTTGTTGGGTACCCTATCATTTGTTTTTCTTGCTTTTCCTATTTCCTATTTATTTTATGCCCTTTTGAATCACTCATTTCTTCCTGCCTCCCTCATCCCCCTCTTATTTTGTCCGGCTTCTTTTCTTTGATTTTATATTCTCTTTCTCTTTGCTTGCCCTTTTTCTCGTATTTGTTTCCTTCTCCCTCCTACACTCTTGTTTAATTCATCTCTCCGTCTCTTTTCTTTTTTATTTGTTGAATCTTTGTTTTCTAAAGTCTCTCTTTTCCTTTGAAATATGCTGACTCAATGCTGTCGATTTTTTTGTCAAGAGTCATAAGAAGTTGAGAAGATTTAGGATACAAAGCTACTGATGAAGGATTTTAAAGCTTAAATGATAACATGGAATATGATAATGTAGTGGATGATGATTATTATTATAGTATTATCTGGTAATGACTTATCAAAAAAAAAAAAAGTATTATCTGGTAATGATATTTTGTTTTAGTTACGTCATTGTATGGAAACATGACTTGCAATGCAATTTGATGTGTACCTGGATCCGACTTCGAACAGATTCAGATTTGCTTGATCGTTTGGATCTGGCTCCGTTCACCGAGTCTGGACCCTGCACACTACTACAATAAACAAGAGGTCAGGTGTCGGCGGAATGTTGTCCTACCGAAAACACTCTAACGCTCAAGTCAGTAACAAGCCTTCGGACTTCAAGAAGGTAAACTGAAACGTAAAACAAGATAGGGAGCGTGATTAGGATTGGTGGGAGTGTTGTCCCTTAGATGCTAGAGACGTTCCCGTGACTCGTTGAGAGTTTGGTTTCCCAACTCGATGTTCACAGGGAACGATTGGGAAGCTACGTCCTGGAAGCGTGGAAGCTTAGAAGGACGGATCTCGAGGAGTAGGCGAAGTCTTTGGAATCTGAAGGCTTGGATTGGGATTAGCGAAGTATGTTATTGCTCGTTTAGGTACGAGCGTTAGTATGCTCAAGCATTGTTCTGTAGTAGCACTGCGTTGTCTTTTTTGCGTCTGTGTTCGTGTCCCTCCAGAGTGGAGACTCTGTGGGGTTATATAGACGGTGGGGAGGGCGACCTTCCTTGGACAAGAAGGCGTGATCCTTGCCTCGTGTTGGGTGGCCTTCCTTGAGCAGGAAGGCTTGACTGGTGCAATCTGATGGGATCGTTTTCTTTCTGAGCGGGTAACGGGTCTCTAGATTATTTGCCTTTCCTTCTGTGCTTTTGTTACCATTAGGCTCCATCGTGGGCAGGAAGAGAGAATCTGGCGCATTCCTCATAGGAAGGGCGCTGAATCAGTTGATGCCTTCTTTAGAGGAGATTGGCTTCAAGGAAGGCGTGGAATCAGGGAAAATGATCATTGCTTGTCGTGTACGGAAAAATCCACCAAACTCGGCCTGGCCAATATTAGGTTTTTAATCTTTTCGCGGCCTGCTGCTTCAGTTCTTTCGGTCAACATTCCTGTTGACCGTTTTGAGGGAGCGCGTTGGCCGCCTGGTTGGTGCTCCATGAGGCGTTGACCGTCTAACAGGCGTCTAGGTTTTTCTAGACTTTGGGCCGTTTTTTTTATTGGGCCTGCCAGCTATACGACTCCCTGAAGAATTTGAAGAACCGATTCT
>JAOVVI020007746.1:0-14659 GCA_028571085.2 Nepenthes alata
ATACTTAAAAATTTTACCGAATTCATACTAGAATGAGCAAAGTTCAGCAACATGTCAAAATAGGACTTTGTTGGTGAACTTTGCAGCACTTTATTGATATCCAAATTTTTTCATGCCTCATTTGATCAATTCATGCCATGAAATTTTTACTGAAAATACTTCAAAATATTAGCTAAATCACCATATTTTTTTTAGAAAAAAATTATTCTTCATAAAATCGGCCGATTAGATTGAAAGAAATGAGACTAACAAACGGAACCGACTGAAACAGAGCAGTCATTGGTATTGACTTTGGCCTCTATTTTCACCAAGTTTTAGGCTGGTTCAAGCTCCACAAAAATTATGAAAGATACTTCAATGAACCAAAAATATGCCATAAAATTGGCATAATTTTATCGATTCAAAATCTGACCAGTTCAGGCCAAAGAAAAGAAAGTATCACTGAACCGGTCAGAAGCAGAACGGTGCTTTTAGATCAGGGCAAAACTTTGAACCGGACATGAATAAAAATAAAAAATTTATATGAGCTGATTCAAAATTTTGTATTGATTATGAAAATATATAGAAAATAATTTTTCATGGTGATTTGCCCACTGAACCGGTCGGAAAATCAAAAACTGTCATTGAACCGACCACAGCACCAATTTGACATTTTTGCCAAATTTGGGTGAACTGGCAAGAATTTCACGGATGAACCGGTCATGTGTATCATATTAAGATAGAAAACTAACCAAATATCAAATAGACTGATCAATGGAGGGGTGAATCGGCTGCCAAACAAGGGCAAAGAACTGATTTCGACAAAATTGGTTCAACCCTTAGTTTTTTAGTGAATCAAGGTACCGGCTTAAGCATGTAAAACTACTTGAGTGGACCGTCCACCTATTTTTGATATATAATAAATCGATTCACGTGATAAAATAAAAAAATTTATTAAAATGGCCAAATTGGTCAATGAACCGATGAACTGGTCAAAAAAATTTAAAGAGCCAAACCGGTTGGCAAATTCGTAAAATTAGAAGGTTAATGAATCGGAAGCCACTTAATATGACTCATAAAAATTTATTCCGGCACATAGAGCATTTTATGGCATGATATTTTTACAGTACCTGATGATATAATTTTTATGATATATATGTCAAGTTTATGCGTTAGTGGAGGTTTAATATGACTGTATAGAAATTAAAAATTTTCTTTGAGATGAGAAAATTAAGGAAATATGAAGAAGAAGCTTCCACTAAGAAAGTTATAAAAAGTAAGGAAACCAAACCGGTTAGTGAACGATAAATTATAGAATTTATTAACCAAAAATTAAATAATATATTGTCTAAAAATAAATCCAGCACATGTTAAAATATATACGAACTTATGTTATGCATTAATATAATTTTATTATAGAAATATACGGTATATTTTACTGTGATTTCATTACAAATGTATATGATATATTTATGCCTGAGTTTATGTATGAGTGAAAATTAATATGATATCAATGAAATATAATTTTTTCCTGAAATGAAAAAATTAAGAAGAAGAAGTAAGATTATGAATAAGAGCTTCTACTATAAAATTTTAAGAAGCAAAGAAATTGAACCAATGATTTATTTCAACGGATAGTATTCTCTCACATACCTTAGGATATTATAGTATAAATTATTATCTGAATAAGTATCACTATACGATTTTGGCATCGTCTATCAGGAGATAATAGTTAGTACTATCCTATCTTCGGGATGTAAATAAGAAAAATAAGACATTTGATTTGTATGTAGTGAACACAATCCATCATATTTTCAGGATGTAAATAAAGAATAAAGTTTTGCTATTTTATTCGATTTTGGCTTTTGATTGTGTGGAGTGAATACAATCCAAATATCGATCAAATATTTTATTAGTTGGTAAGGTCTACTAGCTCTAGTTCCTTAAGATATGTAAGGTAAGAATGTGTTGACAAGTAATACGAATTAAATACAAGAAAAAGAAAAAGTCATTTGTATAACGAAAACATTCTAAAAGTATGTGTATTTTTATATATATTATGATCCATATTCCTCATTATGAATTATTTTAAAGATAAATATGCATGTTATTGACTATTATATTCTTATTGAGTATTTGGCTCACTCTCTTATTATTATTTTTTCATCTAGATTCTTCGTAGGAGTTCAAGTCTAGTAAAAAACAGAAAAAAAGAACCAATAAATGTGCAATAATTTGTAATGATGTAATTGATTTAATTTAAGTAATGATGTAAGAACTTGTAACTTTATAAGTATACTAGAAATGAAAGTTTTAGTATTGCTAGTTTAGAAATATATTCGTAAATTTTTATGATTATCTTATAAGTTTTATTGTAATTTTTATATGATAAGTTTAAAATTTTAGTTAGTATCTTTCATTATCACAAGATGATATTATATTATGGTCGAATGAATGTCAGAACTATTGATTATTGACATTATTTCGGATCCTGTGTAATATGATTTGTTGTGAATTATTAGGTTGTTAAGATAAGCAAACGTTCCCTATGATTAAAATTGATATAAAAATGCTAGATGTGACAAATCCAGTTTGGCATGTATTCAGTCCAGCATGAATCCAATCCAGAGTGGATCCAGTTTGGCATGATTTTGGTCTGACAGTTTCACTCCGGTGCAAACCTGGGTTGATTGTTCTAGACCTACTTCAGCGTTAGTTTGAGCAAGTCAGAAACAATCTAAACCTGCAACAAGATTATTTATTGTATTGTGATCTAGTCCGGTAATGAGTAAGTGGAACAAACAAAAAATATATCCCATTAATGAACATGCTAGGAGCTAAAATTTAAACCTCCTAGTATGGGAGGCTGGTGATGGGTATTGCTAATAATGGGCCTCTCCATAACATGACCGACGAATGGAATAGAGGCTTAATGAAGATCATTCTATGCCAGAGCCTAGAGTGGACGAGTTGAAATCTTTCAGATAACGTTTTATGTCATAATCCCATTGGAATACCCAGCTGTAATCAATTGAAGTGGATAAAGTAAATTGGGTGCCCTTATCTAATACAATTTTACAGTCAGTAAAAGACGTTGAAACCGCCTATCAACCTTATAAATACTCTATCATTACCCCACAATGGAAGGGAGAAAAAAAGGCTAAGGAAAAAAGATTCCAAAGGCATAAAGTTTTCTGTGTCATATGAGGATTTATCAACCATTCCTTATCATATGCATGGCTCTCAAACCATCTCTCAGCAAGATGCAATACAATATTGAATTCTCATATTAAACACCTTTGACTAAATACTTTTTATTCATCTTCATCTTTTAATTTTTTTAAAAAAGATTTACTGACTTGAGTATTGGAGAACAAATCGGATAGTGAGTTTCGTTAATCCTTTTACCTCTTATTTTCTATTGTGTTGTGTATAGTCCAGGTTAAGAATAACTGTAACCTGCTCAACTCAAATTCAACCCAGATCCGGAAACATAACAAAAATCTAATACAATATAATTTTAAAAATATTATTTTAGATAATATTTTATAAATATATATTATTTTAAAATATTTTTATTAAAATATTAATTTTCAAGTTCTAAAATAATACTATTATATAAAACTTTAAAGAATAAATTAAAAAAAATTATAATCGCTTTACCTCTATTTTACACAAATAGTTAAAAATAGTTTAATTAATAAGTCTAATATTATTCAATTTTATCATATTTAATTGATAGATAATTTTTAATAATAAAATTAAAATTCTATACTTCACCTTAAAATTATAAAAAAAATTTCTAAATTAATTTTCAATTCTTAATGGGTATAACCATAAATGAGTTAGCCTAAGAATTAAACTAGCTAATAGGAGAAGGGCCCAGGAGGCGGTGGCCCATGGTACGGTACCATGGGCCCAAAGATTAAAGCAACGAAGCAGTCGGCCCAATCAAGCTAACCAAAGACCGTCTAGCGAGAAACCAACGACTAGGGAAGACCTACAAGAATCTCCTCCAACTCAACAGTAGACAAGTAACATAATTCAGTATGAGTATGCTTGTTGCACTTACCATAACCACATAGGGTAGCTCAACAAATATTCTAGAATATTGCTTAGGATCACACATCTCCCTGATATGGTGATTACAACTCAGTAAATTTCTTCAGAAGGCAATTGTTATGTGGCAATCTCCTTGATCGCCCTCACAAAGGAAAGGATATTCTCGGGAAGGCAGTTGCCATAACAAAGGAGAGAGCGTTCATAGACAGCCGTGGTTGCCATAGTAGACACCTGCGATTATCAGGACAACTCAGCAGATTGACGCTAGCAATTGTCACCAATTGTGAGACCTAAGGATGAATGAACCGGTTCTAATACTATAAATATCTTCTTGACCCCATGGACAAGGGACATGCATACAAGCAGACAAGAAAACACAAACAAGCAAAAGCAAAGAGACAGAGAAAGATCGAAATATCGGTCCAAGCAATTGAGTACTAAGCTGCCAAATGCCTCATCTGTCTAACCAACTCTCAATCGTTCGCTCATCTTGAGAACCTCCCCAAACTGCTCCCCATCGAGTACATCGCTAGCAA
The DNA here is from genome assembly GCA_028571085.2 of Nepenthes alata. Classification (NCBI taxonomy): domain Eukaryota; kingdom Viridiplantae; phylum Streptophyta; class Magnoliopsida; order Caryophyllales; family Nepenthaceae; genus Nepenthes; species Nepenthes alata. The sequence continues at coordinate 4,578 of JAOVVI020007746.1, forward strand.
GCCACTCTTGAATTGAGTGCATTTATTAGAGTCTAATCCTTCAAATACTCAATACATATATCCATATATTAGCATCATTTGCATCCTTCATCTTTCTTACTTACGTTGAAAGATTACTGATTTGAATATTAGAAAATATATTGGGGAATGAGGTATACTATTCTCTAACTTCTTATTTGTTCATCATGTTGTACGTGATCCAGGTTTAAAACAACTAATACCGAATCCACTTTAATTTTATCTGTCAGGAGAGATCAAGTGGCTTTTTAATCCATATAATAACTCGAATTTAATGATATATCAATTTTTTAAAAAAATTAAAACCTAAAATTAAAAATTTAATGTTATCTTACTAAAAATAATATAATTAGAATAAGGTTTCAAAATTTAAAATAAAATTGTCTTTCGGGAAAAAAAATAAAAAGGATATTGATTCAGAGTTGTCGGTGGCTTAATTGAGGTTACCAACGCAAGCATGGTCATTCAATGGCGGAAGTCTGAGCTATATTTTCTAGTCCACTGTCCCTCTGTTCTTCGCCTCGACGAATCCGAGTCAACCGCATGGACTCGTTCGAGGGTGCTCAGAAAGAGGAGAGACCCAGGTTCTTTGACAAAAACGGCAAGAAAATTTGCTGGGCTAAAGCCGATACGGTGCCGGGCCGCCACCCCGAGAGGTGGCGTAAAGACGCCGCCGGCAATATTGTCTGCAAGCGCTTTTGCAATTGCTCTGGTTGTCTCTGCTTCGAGTACGACCACATCGTTCCTTTTTCCAAAGGTTCTTTTTGGCTCTTCCAGATACTTAACTTCTGAAGTAAAATTTTGGAATTGTAGCTTCATGTGATTCATTTCTGGGTTATAGTTTGATTGCCTGTTTTTTTTTTTTCCGGTTGTTTTCTTGGTAAGTAATGATGAGTCGTATTAGAAAAGAAGATTATACAATTATCGGTTCTATCAAGGTGCTTGGAATCCCCCAGCCAAAGAGACGAAACCACTAAAGGCCCCAGCCGTAGACCACAAGAAAAGAAGCAAAGGAAACCATCAGAAACACAAAATAACAGTAGCGAGAAGATTTTCTTCAATTACGGGCTTTGCCTTTCTAAATTAAATCATATCCGAGGCAGCATATGACAATCACCCCACCATGCTCGACTAGTTTGGGGATTGTTTGCCTCTAGAATCAAACAAAGTCAGTCAGTAATAAGATAGCGTAAGGTTTTATATTATGTTTATATATGATAACAAAGAAAGTTGCGATTTGGCCTTCTTGTTGAGGACTGAGTAGTCAACTTCAATAATCCTATAAACAGCTCATCACAGGTCTGATAGCTAGGGGACTTCCCTTTTTGCTTTCCCCAAGAGTGTTATATAATGTTTGAGGGATGAATCCGAAGGATATAGAACTTGAATTGGAAAGCTTAACCCTTTAATTTCACTCATCATTGATTTACTCCTCAGGCGAATATCGAATAGTAGGGAGAACTAAAGAGTGCTAGACAGAAAGAAGGAATGCTTACCAGCTAGTTTGGATTCCTTGCTTCAGATTGCTTCTGCTTAGGTTCACTCCTGTGGATTTGGAAATGTGATAAACTCCATCCTATGCAATGGTAGGCCCCAATTCTGAACATGGATTTTCCTTGGGATGTGAATTTTATCGTCATTGTGGACAATTTCCCTGCAACAAGACGAAGTATTTGTGTGTCGAGCTGTTCATCAGCTATGGGACGTAATGGTCCAATGTTAAGACTGTTCCTTTCTTGTTAGATGAAGTGTGCGAATGCTGCAAGTGTAATTATGAAAGAACTATTCTTACCTTTCCATTTATTTGCCATTGAGCTAATGATTCTGTTCCGTTCTGCAAATGGCCATTTGCGTTGTAGAAAATGTTTTTGTTGTTCCTTTCTTGTTGGGTGACATGTAAAAAGGCTGCACTTGTAATTCTGAAAGAGCTATTTTGAGCTTTTCAGCTAATTATTCTGTTTCATTCTGCAAGAGGCCATGTCCCTTGAGCCTTTCTATGGGCAGCTTTCCAGACTATGCTAGTAGATGTACACTAGGGGAACAGGTGGGAATGAGACCCAATGGCCTCATTGCAAAGGATGCAAATCAGGCTGTTTTGGACTTATTATAGGTTAGAATTTGCATGATGCTTAGTCTAGCTTGGATGCTAAGCCACTAGATGAAAGTTTGAAAAATACTCCAAGCCCACTTCATCAGTTGTGCCTATGAAACTTTGTTAAGGCTGTTCATCAGTTATGCCTATGGAACTCTGTTCCTTTCCACCTGAAAATTACTCCAAGCCGATTCGGTGGTGACACTCCCAGATGGGGCTAGAGTCCAATTAATCACATTTCTCTGTTCAGGGTTAGGTTGACAATCTGATATATCCTTGATGATGTATTGGATACTTAACAGGCCACAACCAATTTTCCCCCAATATGATGTAACTAACCGTGGAGTCAATTTGGAGCCCTGTGAGAGTGGTCCATCGGCTAGATGAGTGATGAACGGACAAAGGGGGTGCTAGCTTTCAGTCCAAAGTAAGGTAGATGCACCATTGCCAATCTTTGTTTGGATGAACTACATGAGGTGGGCTTGAGATTCAAAATTTTGTGAAAACTGCATGGATTTACTTGCGGGATCTTGAGAGTCTAATTGCTTCTATATTGTAGTTTATAGGGATGTATCCAGTTGGCCCAGGTGAAATTTTCCTTGTTTGTAATGGGCGTCGGGAGTCACTTAGCTACTAGAGCCTTGTTCCATGGAACAGTTTTCCTAATCTCTAGGATTCCATCTTCTTTGTAGTGAAAATGCCATCGTAGGCCACTCTTGCTGATTTCTTACCTTCAATGTCACTGTGCCATAGGAATCTTTGGAGTGTACAATCCACCTTCTTTAGTAATCCTTTCAAAGGATGAAAATACATGTCCAATAAACATGGGTGGTGAAAAGTATTGAAATGATCAATTGAAGTCTTCCCATCAAACGAGAGAAGTTTGTTGCACAAGAGGATATCTGATTGGCGACTTCCCTATTAGGCCTTGACATTCATTGAATGCAAGCTTGGGAATGATAAGAGGGACTCCAAAGTGACAGACAGGGAGGGATCCTAGCTTGAATTCCATAATGCTTTGTAATTCATCTATGATGGAGGCATCCAATGAGCAGACATGCAATTCACTTTTATTGTTGAATGTAAACTGGGGAATGACAAGGGGGGCTTCAAAGTAACCGCAGGGAGGGATCCTAGCTTGATTTCACAATGCTTTGTAATTCATGTATGATGGAGGCACCCAATGGGCAGACATGCATTTACTTTTATTGTTATTTGCTTTTTAACCTGAAAAGGAAGGGAAGATTTAAGGCATAGTTTTTAAGAATAGAAATATAATAGGAATCTGCTCGTGAGAACAAGAGAAGGTCATCCACAAATGCAAACACGACTGTTTTAGTTGTGGTGCATTTCAAGTGAAGTAAATCTACTATCTAATCTTAGTTGAACTTGGATAATTCCATGCAAGACTTCCATAGCTTGGAAGGAAAGATGAGAGATCGGAAATCCCTGGCACAACTGTCACGTCCCAAATCCTGATCTTGTAATTAACACTTAACAAAATATTAATTATCCAATTAACCACTACTTAACCATTCGAATAAATATGGATGTGAACTGCACGTCAATATCTTGACCGACCATAATAAAATAAATACAACATCATATACAGGATCCAATCATGTGCCACGACTCAAATAGTTCCGACATCGACCCAACCATGATGTCAGACCTTACATAACAAGTGATGCCTGTCCAATACATAATCAGAGTAAAAAAATCTGCGAAAAAGTAAACCATAACATTTCACTCTAAAAACTGACATCCATGACTCTACAACTGTTGTCCGATCATCATCAGATATTAATTATCGACCGACAATGCAACATAATTTATTAATTGTTGTTTGAAAAACTACATTATAGCATCCAACGATCTAAAGATGTCCGGAAACACGATACAACATTTTAGAACATACTAAAGTTGTCCGGAAGCTAACATACCACAAATTGAATACCCTAAACATCAAATATTATCATCTAAAATTGACCGATCAATTAAAATACAACATTTAACATGTTAACTATTGTTCGGAACCATTAAACAACTTCAGATTAACTAAATTTCAGATTCTAAATTCTTCAACGAAGATCATCCTTCACTCCTGTTTGTCCGACCAAAATTTGTACATCTCATCTGAGAGTATTAGTAAAAATAGTAAGAAGTGAGCCAAAAGCTTTGCCTTAAAAACATATCGGAAGGATCGATACATTAGATTTCGATGGTATGCCATGAAATTTCATATCAATTATATGATTAGCTTATGCAGAATTTTCAAGTTCATTTTATTATGTTCTTATTCAATTTGAGTTATCAAATCATTCTCAAAACTGATTTTTCTTAGGGATTATGGCCAGTAGGTCTTACCAATCAAAGGAGCGAATAATCAAAACCCGATTTATGTTTGTTTCTACAAAATCAAAGGTTGTATGCTACTATCCAAGACCTGTAGGTGGACCGTCATATATATAATCCCGTAGATGAGGCCGAACGTCACTTCTCAGACACGAATGATAGGTTTGAACATTAATATACCACTATAATATACAAAGGCATATTATAATATACTATTTGGTGAAATTTAACCATGGTCTAATGCAATTGTTAGGAAGGGTCAATTCATCAGATTTCGATGATATGCTATGAAATTTCATATCAATTATATGATCAGCATATGCAGAATTTTCTAGTTCATTTTATTATGTTCTTATTCAATTTAAGTTATCAAATTATTCTCAAAACTGATTTTTCTTAGGGATCAGGGCTAATAGGCCTTACCAACTAAAGGAGCGACTAATCAAAACCTGATTTATGTTTGTTTCTACAAAATCAAAGGCTGTATGCTACTATGCGAGACCTATAAGTGGGCCGTCATACATATAATCCTGTAAATGAGGCCGTACGTCACTTCTCAGACACGAATGATAGGTTTGAACATTAATATACCACTATAATATACAAAAGCATGTCATAATATACTATTCGCTGAAATTTAACCATGGTCTAATGCAATTGTTAGGAAGGGTCAATTCATCAAATTTCGATGATATGCTATGAAATTTTATATTAATTATATGATCAGCTTATGTAGAAATTTTAGATTCATCTTATCATATTCTTATTCAATTTAAGTTATTAAATCATGCTTAAAACTGATTTGTCTTAGGGACCAGGGCTAGTAGGTCTTATCGACCAAAGGAGCAGATAATCGAAACCTAATTTATGTTTGGTTTCACGAAACTAAAGGTGTATGCTACTATTCAAAACCTGTAGGTGAGCCATCATACATATAATCTTGTAGATGGGGTCGAACACCGCTTCTCACATGCGGATGATGGGTTTGGACATCAATATACCATTATAATATATTAAGGCATACCATAATATACTACCCGCTGAAATTTGACTATGGTCTAATATAATTCTTAGGAAAGCTCTACACTTTTCTTCATAATTTTTAATTTTCTCATTCTTACAAAAAATGATCATTTTCTTTGACATAATTGTAGAATTTTCTTTTAAAATTCTATAATTTCATCTCATGTACAACTTATACTTTCTGTATAAATCAAACTATGAGTAATGTTTAACATATAAAATGCTAATTTAGCATCTAATGCGAGAAATTCAGTGAGGAACGCAGAATTCGGCAACTTTCAACAAACATGCAAAAAACTACATTAATTTTAGAACATATAAGACATATATTTGATAATTTCGAAGTATGTTAGATTATTATACACAAAATTGAGCATGATAATGCAGAAAAGTTCAGAAAAAATACAGCAATTCAGCATCATGGTAGTTATTTCTGCAATTTCAGTCTTTATAGCTCACATGCAGGGAAATTGTGTATGTTTCCAGAATATTTAGAGCATATAAATTGTAGTTTTCAAACATGCAATAACATCATGTACGAAATTTAGCATGCAGGAGTTTTTTGTCAAGATTTCAAATCATACATGAGGCTAAAATACAGAATTCAGCTATCTTACTCAATATGCATCAACTTAGACATAATGTTTATGAAATTTGTAACAAAATGAAGAGAACTTAATATGCTTGTTAAACATAAACATTATACTTTGAATTTATGTTATGTATGAACATTGAAACAAGAACATACTCAGAGAATTAAGAAAGAATAGCAACAATAGAAGAAATGGCTTGGAATGGACTTGCTTTAGCTCTAAATTATCAAAATTCAAGCTTTGATTCACTTAATTTACACTTCTATGGCTTCCTCTCTCTCTTCTCCTCATCTGCTTTTCTCTCTTCTATCAAACTATCTGCAAAAATGACAGTAAATGAGCCGAAAGGTCCTTTTTATATAGAATAGCGCTCGAGTGCCGACTTGGACGTGCTTCAAGCGCTGAGCTACTGGACTGCAGCGTTTGAGCGTTGCTTGGGCGTGCCTTGAGCAGGCACAATCTGCCAACGACCACTCGAGTGTATCTCAGGCTGTTGACCCCTCGATTTTTGGCACTCAAGCGCCGATTAGGTCTCTTTCAGGTGCCGAGTCATCCGGTCTAATTTTAACTTTTTAACGCAATTTTTCATATCCTTTGACCTCATTTTTAATTATATTAGCTTAATTAATCATGATTACTATAAAATTAAGGATTCGGGCCTTACAACAACCCTCTAACTCTTTTGATAATTTCACAGCTTCACATTAATTGAAATTGAGAAGGCCATTGTGGAAATACATTGCTCTATCGAATTTATCATCTGCATAGAGAATCCCATTCGTTTAGAGTAGTCAAAATGAATTTCCATTCAACTGAGTCATAATCTTTCATAAGATCCTCTTTCATAGCATATCTTGTAAACTCCTTGCCTGTATGATACCCATGGAGGAGCTCCCGTGTGAGTAATATATTATCTCCAACTGGGGGCCCTGCTACAAATGCAGTTTGGCAAATATGAACAAGAAAATGGAGGGCTTTCTTTTATTCTGTTACAAATAATTGTGAAATTGATTTTATAGATGACATTACAACGAAAGATTGGGTGAAATTAAGTGACTCTGACATGTGAATTAACCTTAGGAATGAGGATTGTCAAAGTTGCATTCACCTAATTAAGTATTCTTCCATTGGTGAATAAATCTTTGATGGTACCAAAATGAGAGGGCCTTCAGTACTCCAAGAATGCCTGAAGAAAGCCATCTGACATAACATCTGGTCCAGGGGTAATGAGGTCTCCTATGTTGTTGACGCTCTGTCAAGATTTCCTCATCACTAACAGGAGCAATGAGTTCATCTTTCATTGTGTTAGGAACTGTATTAGTGATGGAGGGACAGAGCTGTTTCTTCTTGAAAAGACATGGCAGGGAAGTTCCCAGGAGGATTTTGAAGAATTGAGGGTGATAGGTGGGGAAATTGTTGAATTTGAAGATTCCTGTCTTGATCCTATGGCTTCGTTGGTGAACTGCATGGTGAATATTCAGATATACCTGATGGAGGAAATATTCTTTGAAGTTCTGTGGCCAGAAGCCAATGGCCATTTACCAAAACTAACCTGCGACCAGCAATGCAAGTAATTTAAAAATGTCATCCTGTCAAGGACAGAATAGAAGCCACAGACAAAGTTAATGTAATTGCTAGATCAATCTTCTATGTAAGTGGTTCTGCAGTGCAATAACTGGCCATCTTTAGTAATAACAGAATGTCAACAGCTTTTGGATCCCTATCCACTTCCCGATGAGTTAGGGCTGTAAATGTAATTCATGCTTCAATTCCATCCTGGTGATAGAAAGGAGCTAATTTGTTGAGCTTTTCATTCCCTAACTTTTGTTTCCACCATTGAACTTAAAGGGGTCTTCATGGATTTCAGAAAGTAGTTTATATCATTTTAAGAGAACCACTGAAGCCTCTCACGTTCCAACTTGCAACATTGATCATTTGATAACCGGGGGATGGTTTTAGCTCTTATGGACCCCCTTTATCTATGGTAGCTTATCTTCGCTAAAAGGAGATTTAGCCTTGATGCTGCTTTCTTGTGCTCCACCAGTACTACACTATCCTTAACTTCCTCACACTTTGTTTCCTCCTTGTCTTCCAACTGGGAAAAAGAATTGTAGGTAATGATCCGATCTGCAAGGCTTGGTGATGGTTCAAGGTGGTTGTGGTTGAATTGGGCAACATTGGGTTTTCAACTGGGTCAAGAGGCTGAGAAGGAGATTGAGGAGGACTAAGATTTGCTTCCATGCTTCTTGTTGGATTGGCTAAGAAGTGGCTGCTAACTTGGACTCCTTTTGACGCGGACATCACGTCAAATATTCCAAGAGATTTTCGAAGATATTATGATTTTATAGGCTTTTATTTGTTTTAATTATTGTGTAAGATTCTAGTTTGATTTTATTATGATTCCTTTTAGTTTGATTTTATTTTATTGTGATTTCTTATTTTTAGCAACAGATAATTTGTTACCAAATTATCTTAGGTCTAGTATCTCTTTATAAAAACTTTATGCTCAAATTTTTGGATAGATGATTGATGAATGAATGTTTGAGAACTTGATTGCAATTGAGCAACTGTGATTTCCTTTCCCCTCTCTCTCTTGGTGCCTTCTTTTTCTTGTCTCCACCCCTCTAGTTTTTGTTATTGTCTCTACCCCTCCATAGCTCTTCTCTCTACTTTTTCCCTCATCCCTACGTCAAATTGGTATTAGAGATGAAAATCCTATCCTTTTGCTGCCAACAATAGCACCTTCCCGCACGCAATAACCAACCACACAACTTCCCGCAACCAGCAATCCACCATACCACCACCTTCACTGTCCCGCCACCCTACAAAGGTCTTCTGTGCTTCTGCTGGCAGTTCCATCTCCACTACCACTGCCTCCTTTTTATATTGTCAAAAACACACAAAAAAAAGTGGTTTTTGAGCACCGCCTCTGTAAAAAAAAACATAATAGTGTTTAGTTTGTTGAAAAAAAAAAAGTAAGCAGCAGACGAAGAAGGAGACATTCACTGTCTCTGTAAAAAAAAGGTGAGAGCACAGCGGCCGACAAGCACGAAGCGGCCGCTACAGTTGAATGGAGCCGCAACCCCCAGATGTCGGAGCGCCAACCTCCCCACGCCACCGCTGACTACCGCATTCACCACCACTCCAGTCCCCGTCAAGTCCAGCCAAACCACGCCCAAACCCAGACCAACCCCACCATACTACGACCAGACCCAAAACCCTAAACACCCACCTTCATCAAATGACCCGGAACCCTAACCCGAACGTCTGCGCCATAGCCTAACCCAAAACGCTAGCCTCCACCTTCCTTCATAGGAAAAAAAAAGAAAACAAAAGGGAGTAGAGAAGGAGAACGCTTGAATCGGATTAAGCCGATTCTTTGTCACCATCCTCTTTGTCTTCGTCTTCATTTTCAACGTCATTGGAAACGCCGTTGAAGTCCCTTGTGTCGCCTCTGCCTTCATCGCTGCCGCTGTTGCCGCCTGAGTGAGAACGCGCAGAGCATCTGCCCTCTTGCTCTCTGTGTGCGGGTGTGAAGTGGGCTGAGAAGCCCAGCGACATAAAGAAAAGCAAAAAACGAAAAAAAAGAGAGAAAAAAACAAAAGCGAGAGAAAAAAATAAAGAAAAGAAAAAAAAAGTGAAATAAAAAAGAGAAAAAAAAGAAAAAGGTAAAAAAAAAATCACACACAGCCGATAAAATTCAAACAGTAGTAGATCCTCATCACAAGGCAGTTTCAAACAAGCGGGTCAGATCATCTTCAAGACAATCTTAACAAGTAGGTCAGATCATTTCCAGGTGTGTTTGTTCCATTTTCTTTTTTGGTAGCATATTTTGTTTATCTTTAATAGTATTTAATTTTATCTACGTGTGTCATTTTATTGCCCAAAAAAAAAATTCTTTCACATCCTCCCACTTCCTTACGTTTGACACACCTTGATTCCACTTGATTCTTGCTTTATAATTTTAATAGATTAGCAATACTAGTTTGCATAATCTAAAC
>JAOVVI020007747.1:0-14659 GCA_028571085.2 Nepenthes alata
GCCTTTGCATCCACGAGCTAGAACTGCATGACCATTGAACGATTAACCGGTATTTCAAAATTTCAACACTACCAACTTTTAACAAACTTAATCAATATTCTTAGATCACCAGATCCATTTAAACCTATTCTCATCATTATAATCATAATTCGATAGATCAACAGGAAAAGGAATACTATAACTTATCACGTGAATCATCCATGACCATTTTTATATCAGAACAAGAAAACCCTAATTCTCTCATAAAATGAAATAGTATTCACTTATGCTTCAAAAGTACAAACAACAACAATAACGCAGAAAAATGTATCATCTCAAGTTGGGCCGATCTAGTGGCAAGGTCGTCAGTAATTACACTGAAATTGGCGTTAAAGCACAAAATCAAAAATGAATATAAATAACACATCCTCAAAAAATTGAGATTCAGTTGAAGCTAATTAGTACAAGTATAGATTTCGTAATTCCTGAACTTATTCAAGGAAATTCAACTAAAATCGTTGAGCCTCAGTTTAAATCGAAATTCATAGACAGAAAAATGAAAAAAAAAATCCGAATAAGAACGAAATTGAAAGTAGAACGAGAAATTACCGATTTCCAGGGATGTTAATCGCGCCAGCGCCAATGATAAATGCTCCTCAATTCTGAAATTTTGTCAAATTCACTGTTAAATCGAAGTAAAAATAAATGCAGATAAGAATTTTCATGAAAATCCCTCAAACCCTAGAGAAATTGGAGTGAACTATAATCTTTTTTTTTATATACAAAAAAAGGAGTATATGTAATGTATTTTGTTAGGCACTACAAGCACCACCAGCCCTGAATTTTGCATTATAGGTTAAAAGCCTAACCATGGTTAAATTTTACTCTGGTTAATAATATTACAATATGGTTAGTTTCCTGCAAATGGAATATTTTAAATTAGGATGCTTTTTAAAATAAAATATTAATTTCTTATATATATAAATATATATTAACTTTTGAACAATGCTGTTTTCCTTTTCTTATAAGTAATCTTATAAATAAATATAAATATAATATATAAGAAATTCTATTTCTTTCAAATACATTCATCATGTATTGAATATAATATCAGAAAATAAAAAATATACACATAATCTTTCTTTGTAACAAAATGTACAAAAGTATATGAACTTGTACATTTTGAAATGCTTTATTATTATTATAATCATCTGATTTTTTTCACAAACAGAATTATATATTCTAGATTTTTGGTTATTTAATTTTATTCTTATCCTTTTTTGTAACACTGTGATCATAAATTGTGCCAAATAATACATTGCAACAATTGATTAATTCTCAAAGGTTAAATCCAATCTAAGATTATAATCATGATTAATTGTATCAATGGTTAGTTTATGAATCTCCAACTTAATGCATGGGAATATGGTAAATTCAGAGGGAGACAAAAGATTTTCAAGTGAATTAATAATTAAAAAACTTAATTTCATACCTCTCACTAATAAATATTATGGCATACAAATCTTACTGAATTATGGCACAGGGCCACATGCAATTTGGTAAAGGCAATAAATCTCCAAACTATTGCATAGCTGTCATAGCATAATCTAATTCTTTATAAAAATTAATCTGTCACTTTTTCTTAGAAATAATATTAAATCAAAAGGTAGGACCCGGATTATAAAATCAATAATTGATAATGATAGATACTGAACTTTTCCACGTGAAATCAGCTCGGGGACAAGAACAAGTTATCTGAGATAACTCTCAGAAAATTCCAATGTAATCAAATAGAAGGTTGTCTTAAGCTAGAGTTCTTGCTTCAGGAGAAGGATGACTACCCCTCTGTGATAACTCCCGGTCCTTCTGACCCGGCCCTCCAGTCGGAATTCCGCTTCTTGGGAATGTCAGCACTACCTATAGTTAAGTTGTTGGCTCTAACAGATGAGGATTTGGTTCTTGGGAATGTCAGCACAACACATTATGAGGGATTCTCCTGAGAAGTTTGATTTGGAAGAGAAGAATGATGAGTTTCAGCTACTGGGTCACCTTCAGCAGACATCTTTTTATCTGTCTTTTCATTTGCCCTTCTGTCCAACTCCAATGTGCTCCCAAGAGAAATGAATTTCCAGAGAATCAATGGTCGTTTGAGCTCTCCGTCTCTCGAACCATTCTATCGAGCAGATTACAGTCTACATTTTATCATATTGCTCTTTGTCTAGCATTTTGAACTCTGTCATTTCACTCGAGGGTCTTAGCAAAATAACAAGAACAATGATTGGAATCAACTGCAAAACAATTAACAAGAATAATAACTGAAAACAGTTAGTAATTAGAAAAATAACTGAGAATAATATGATCCAAGATTGGACAAAATCAACTAGATCCTCCAGCATCAGGATTCCCATCGATTAAGCAGCTAGGAGGGACAATTGTTATGGTCCTCCCAGTAGAGAGATTTTTATATCTACCAAACTGCTAAGATTAGTTAGGTGGACAAATGATAAGGATTGTGTTAAATGATCCATATGGCTATTTAATCTCCATTATTTATCCGCGCCTAACTTTTAACCCTAACCATTAAATAGATAAGAGAGCTTCCCTACTTAGAGGACCATAATAGCACTTGCTAGGAGGCAAATGCCTGAGATAAAAGAGAAACTCAAGCCATCAGATGGACTTATTTTTCTGTCACCACCAACAGTTCTTACAATAAACATCAGAGCAAGAATCACCATAGGTGGGCCGAATGAGTAAATGATCATTGTGGGGTCACAGATTTTCAGGAAGTTGTGCACACTGGAAACCAGGGGCTCAAAAATGGGTAGACCAGTACACAAGGTTCCCACGTCGTGTGGTTTAAGAAGGATCAGATGTACACAATCTTATCCCCATATTGTAGAATAATTGTTTCCATAATTTAAACCTATAACCTTTATATTTTAATGAGCCAACCTTAGTATTACTTAAAGGTTTGGATCACACAAGAAACTGTGTGGTAATAAGAGAAAATTGCTACATTTTAGGATACATACATAGATGTGAAACAAAGAAGAGGATTTGAATCTCTAACATTGCATATACAGCAATTACCTACATACAAGTATTATAGGTAGTGAAAATAGTTTCTTATATAATATAAAATAAGACTGCATATAATAAATTTAAAATAATTCGACCTTTCTTTTGGACTCCACATATAGTAAGAGCTTTACATATCGGCCTGCCCTTAGATATTAGCAATTGCATATAATAATGCAATGCATCTCTATTGGGTGTTGAGGTTCTCACATATTTTTCTCTTGGTACCAAAGGTATCCTTCCTCTCTATAATGATTCAGAAGGTAGTATCATTCTGCCCTGGGAAGAGCAACTATGGCATATCGATTCTACACATTTGAGCTATAAAGTAAAAGCTTCTATGAAAAATCAGCAGGTGACAAATATCACAGGAAAGGTTCAGGAAAACAATAGTGCATATTAAAGGGACAACGATCCTACAACAGTTACCATAAAAATTGATTTATTTTGCATTCCTACCTTATATGAGACTTGGGCTGACTGCAATCTACTCAAATTTGTGCTACATTTTGACACATAACCTCCTATCCTAGAGGTGAAGATTGCGGAGTTTTACCTTTTCTTTTTTAGGTGGTGATGAAGGAAAACATATTTTACAGGTCAAAATTTCCCATTTTCCTTCAAATATGTTTTCTGATATCAAATTTCCCATTTTCCATTAAATATGTTTTCTTGTCTTCACAACATCAGCACTTACAAGATCCCAGCTCTGGCATATACCATGGCTGCTGTCAGCAGCTTTCTTACCATCTTTCTGAAGTCATCACAAATTACTTGAATTCTTTGAATAACCAAAAAGTAGTTCATATATCAGCTCTTCAGCTAATGCAAACAGATAGAGGAATTCAGAGATGCAGCATAGATATACTATTCATCACTGCCTTGGACCAAAACGACAGGCAGGGAAGCTAGAGGTCTATAGCATCTGAAACCAGCAATTGAGATCAAAATTTCCAGGCAATATGACAAATTTTGAAATCAAGGATAATAAAAGAATCAAAATCTTCATAACAATCAAAGACACAGTGAGCAAAAGAGGAAAATTCAAAACCAACCATAATCAAGTATCCCCAATCTAGCTGAAGAACACCCATTTCATTGAGGAAATAAATCAAACACTTGAAAGGCAGATTGAAGACTCGCTGCATAGAGCAAATTTAAGCAATCTATTAGTCAAAATAAGACAAAGAATCCAAACCCAACAAAATTCTGCACAAATACAACACCTAAATTACCTCCAATTGGCAAAATCTCACATATTCTACCTGCTATGAACTCAATACTATCTCACAAATCCTTAACCACACACGACAAGACATACTTGTCTCTGGTTACAGCCCAATAGCACTCTTAACACAGGCGATGCGCTCCCAAAAATATATCCAATTCCATCACACAGACTGTATCCACATCTGTTATTCAAAAGGGATTTTAGCTTCTTCATCTTTTCTCTCTCGTTCAGAACATTCAGAGATGAAATCAATGAACAAGTGAGGCTTATTTTGGACAGGCTGTGTTCGGGGTAAGCATGAAAAGTGCATATATCTTTTTTCTTCTTCTTTCAAGTTGAAAGGTGAGTGACTTCGACTTTGGCATGTTCATCTATTGGCAGAATATGCATATCTTCAAAACAAGAGCAAAGAGAGCGGCGACATAACCCGCCCTTGTTTAACGAACGAACCTTTTATATGCTAGTGTTTGGCTTTAACAATAGGAGTTACTATCACGGCGTATACACATCTATCATACCAAAAATATGATGTAACTATTATAATATTAGCTCATTAATTAAAAAAATAGAAAAAAAATATAATTAAATTTTTTATTTATTTGCCGTATTTTTAATAAAATATTATATATAAAGTTGATGCGTCCTAGATTCGAGTTACTAACGGATTAAGGTGCCATTTGGTCTTCGATGGTGGATAAAAAAAGGGGTCAGTTTTTTATTTTTGATAGCTTGGATTTTGCACACTACAATTTAAAAATAAGATGTTAGAAAATTTACGGGACTCGCTCTCCAATATATCTTTCGACACTCAAATTAATAATCTTACTTAAAGAAATAAAAATATGTAATGATGAGAGTTATACGTGATGATATAAAGGTGTGAATTTTGAGTCTGACTCGGAGGTATGCTCAATGTAGAGCGGCTTTGAGATTAAGGGAGCGAGAGTTGTGAATGACTTCTTTAGAGATTCTTTGGATAGAGAGTTGTCTTTTTGTGAGCTTTTTAGTCTCTATCACCTTTGCCCACGGGGGAGGGAGTATTTATAGTGTTTGAGCCAACTCAACCCTACTTAAGCTTCAATGCTTGTTAATAGTTATCGATGTAGATTTATGGGTGCTGAATATGGTAACCATGGCCGACCGAGGGGATTCCTTTATTTTTTGCGGTGATCACGAAGCTCTTACAGTGGTAGTTGCCTTTGGAAAAGATCTACCATGACTGTTGTTACCATTTTGGTAAAACTTGTGTAGATGAATGTTCCTAGATTCCTACCATGCTGTATCTGCTGGTTATGACAAGTAATTCCAGCACGCAGGAAATGATTACGGGCCATTTTGATCGGGCCGACATGGTCAACTCAGCCAATTGGGCTGACTAGGCCAACTATGACATCGCTTGTACATTGGGCCTGCGGGAACATGATGTGGGTCGAATACCCTCTAGATCCTTTGTCCACCCTTGGGCCTTTGCACTAGGCCGGCCCATTTATGTCGTCATCATTATTAGCCCCCTACCAGTGGGTTTAAATTTTCAACCCCCAATATGTTCATTGATGGGACGTTGCTTGTCGTTTTCCTCTTTCGTCCCTTCCCTAGGTTGCATCCTGATTTGCTACCTTGCCGGTTCTGGTGTGATTCTCTGCATCCGGTCATTTTTTGTAGATTTGTTGGCATGAAAAGTCTTATATATTTAATGGCTTGTCGATCATTTCACGAGTTATAAATTGGCGGGCTCACTGTGTCTTGCGTCACACCCTGCTTTTATTAGTCAAGTGGCGTGGGAATTTAAAATCGGCATGAAGCTTGAGTTGCCCGTCATCGGGATCGGAGGGAGATCGTCTCCGATATTTGAAGACGTCATCCTGGGGTGCACGAGAGGTTTGCTTTGATTACCCTCTTTCGTGTAGGGAACTCCTTTGGTTACTCCTTTTCGAGTCCGTTCCGGAGCCAAACCTGCCGCTATTCCTTAAAGGGGTGAGGCTTTCCTATCGCTGTGCTTCCCCTTTGGGTAGTGGCTTGTCTTCGAAATGGGCAGCTACTCTAACTCCTCAAGAACTGCTGTTCTTGTGAGTTATATTTTACTGTCTGTCGGGTGCATGCCGCTTCTTTCGCTCGGGCTCCTCTTGTTGCTTGCTTATTTGGAAGTTTGTTGCAATTGGGTTTAGTAGAATTTTGCGGCCAGATTGTTATTCCATGTACTATTTTTGCTATCTTTCTCTTTATTGTACGTTTGTCGTGGGAGTCTTTGTACTTTGTAAAAAGAGATTAGCGAATGGAACTACCAGGCATTTTGCCCTTATCGCTTGCCTCTTCGATTTTTTGGATGCCGCTCTTCTCTTTTTTTTATGCCGGATTGGATTGCATGTCCGTCAGTCTGGCTTGAGACCGAACTGGATTGAGGGATTGTTAGTTCGACCTAACACTGGGCTGTTGTCAATTCATTCTACAGTTAGACTGGCTTCTATGCGCCCATCAGTCCGCTCTGATGCAGGACTGGATTGTGGGCCTGCTAGTTCGTCTTAACATCGGACTGGGCCATGGACCGATCAAATGGGCTAGACGCCGGATAAGATCACTGATCAGTCAAACCGGCTGGACACCAGACGGGATCACCAACCAGTCAAACCGGTTGGATGCCTAACTGGATCGTAGATCAGTCGTACAGGCTGGGCGCTGGAATGGATCGTTGGCTTGTTAGTCCAGTTTCGAGTTCATCATATCTGCTCGCCGCCAATTCGCTGCCCTCGACAAGTGGGGTGTAGTGGCTTGGGAGGTTGTGCCGTTTGGACATTTGTCCTTCCAGTCCTGCCAAGTATCTGTTGCTCGTATAGTGGTAGGTTATCATTACTGATGTTGGGCGATTGACGTGTCTCGACGCCTTGTGGTGCTGGCACGTG
Source organism: Nepenthes alata (assembly GCA_028571085.2). Taxonomy (NCBI): domain Eukaryota; kingdom Viridiplantae; phylum Streptophyta; class Magnoliopsida; order Caryophyllales; family Nepenthaceae; genus Nepenthes; species Nepenthes alata. The sequence goes on from JAOVVI020007747.1 coordinate 7,189, forward strand.
TCTAGGTCATCACGTGTGCGCATTTTTGAGGTGTCGTTTCAAAATTTGAACAATGGCCTGTATAAACAGTGCCTTTTCGTTATTCTTTCTCATTATTCTTCCTCCTCTCAAGCCGACTTTCTCTTTAATTTTTGCTTCCTTATTTTCATGGCTCCTGCCGGTGTTAGAGATATCCAGTTAGTGCTCACTGTAGCTAACGTCACCGCCCTATGCACACAACACGATATCCCGAGGTTAATTGCATTTGCGGCACCTGACATGGATGATAGAGCTTGTTCTCCTCCAAAAGGTCATCACCATTTACGAGGCCCACATAAGGAGTGGTTTTTGCTTCCCCCTTTTACGGGAGTTGTATGAAATTTGGTGAACCTGGGAGTTCCAATCGTGAGATTTTACGCTAATGCCGTGAGATATTTGTACTATCTTTGTATATTTCTTTGCCACCACGAGAGGACGCTAAGTGTAGTGGCCGTGAAGGTAATCTTCCGGTTTTGCCAAATTGGAGGCTAGATTTCACTGTCTCTCAGGGACTTTCATATAAGCAGGGGGATCTCTAGCCGAGCATGATGTCCCCATCACCGCCACAGTTTTGCCCAAGGAGCCCTCACCAGGCCCCTTTGCAAGTTCAGACGATAGGCAACCAGCAGATGCTTGGGCGGCGAGCATTGCGGAGGTGGCGGCACTTGTGGAGGCTTCTCATTTGGGGACTCCAGCATCCGAGGCCCTTGAGGGCCCGATGGCTTCTCTGTTGTCTTCAACATCTAAGGTTCCTTCTGCTTGTCCTGAGGTGTTTATGCCGGATTGGAGGCCCTACTCTGCTTTCTCATCTTGGGTCCCTTTGAGTGTTACTGCGGAGGAGATGTGCTACATTGAAGTATGCTTCAAGTAACTCTTTACTTTTTGTTGGGACGATGACTTAATTTCTTTTTCTTCCTCTATTTATAGGATGATAAGCTGGTCCAGATTTTGCTGATATACTTACACCAACGGTCATCTTGGAGTCGTTGGCTCGACGAGGAGGTTCATCGCCTGAACCAAATGTGTGTTGACCCAAGTGTGCTCAAAGAGATGTAGGGCCGGGAGGATGCTGCCACCTACGAGGCCCAGTAGTGTCGGGGTCAAGCCTCCAGTCTTGAACTTCAGTTGTCTATAAGGTCAGGGAGGAGCTGCAAAAATTCAAGGATGTATTACAGGTGGTCGAGAAGCTTCTCACAGACCTCCAAAGTGAGAATGCTAGATTGGGAGTGGAGCTGACGACCCGATTTAGCTTGAAGGAGGTGGGCCAGGCTCTGAGTGCTAGAGTTTTGGACGGTATTCACCTGTGTCAGTAGATTGCTTTCCTGGTTGACCCTGGCTTTCCTATCAACTTTTTCAATCAAAGGAACAGAGGTGTCCGATACCTATCCAATTTGTTTGATTTTTTTGACAGGGGAGCCCTCGTCATGTTGTCTGGGGAGTCACCAGCCTTAGTGTAGCCTTCTTCGGCTTGTAAATTCTCCTATCCTTTTCTTTTTTATAGTGTTGATATACTTGTATAGTCTAGCTTTGCAATGAATGAGTAAAAGTTTTTCTAATTATTGTCATAGTTTTTATATTTTTGTGCAGTCTTACTTTTGATGCATCATTGTTTGCTGGCTAAGTGTCATCATTGTCATTGTCGGGTTTTGGCAAAGTTAGGGTCATTGTCAGCATGAAATTACTAGAAGTTGTTTCTCTGGGGGACGTCAATCGTATGTGTCGGATCCTAACTTGCTGACCATCATAGGTTGACGGTGCCCGTCCGCTGAGGGAGTCACCGCATGCATGTTGAAAAGTCCCTTAAGGTTTTGGTATTCAATTGCACATAGGCTACTTGGTGTTGGATCAAGGTTCAAATTTGAACCCATGTAAGCCGCTCGATGCGGGACCGAGGTTTAAATTTGACTGCATATGGGTCACCCGATACTGGATTGAGGTTCAAATTAGATCATGTGTGGGCCGCTCAGTTTGGGTTCGAGGTTTGGTAATAGGTGAATGAGAATTTGCCTGATTTGGGGATTGTATAGGTCATTTGAACTTATACAATGTCATACAAGCATTCATATGAATAGGCAAACAATTGATAACAACTAACAATCAGCGTACAAGCAACCAAATCATTTCATTAATGTGATGAACCTTTACAAGCACGCTTAGTAATGTATGCTAGACCTACTTTTGCTTGGTATGAGTTTACTGGTAATACTTTTTGAGGTGGATGGTGTTCCATGTTCTTGGGACCAGTTTCCGTTCTGAGCGTGAAACTTGTATGCACCGTTTTATAGGATGGCTGAGACGAGGAATGGGCTTTCCTAATTTGGGAAAAGCTTATTCCTTTTAGCGTTCTTACTCGTGCCCTCTATACTCCGTAGAATCATGTTCCCTATCTCAAATTGGCGAGCTTTCACCATTTTGTTGTAGTACTAGGCGATTCGTTGTTGATAGGCAGTTGTGTGCATCTTGGCCATATTTCGTGTTTTTTTGAGCAGGTCAATATGTTCTCTAAGTCATTGGAAATTATTGAGTGGATCAAAGCCCTCAATTCGGTGAATGGGCAGTCCGATTTTTATCGAGATGATCACCTCAATTCCGTAGCACAAAGTAAATGGTGTGTCACACATTGGCTCTTTTGGCATTATCTAGTATGACCACAACATAGAAAGTAGCTTGTCCGCTTAGGAGCCCCAGTGTCTTTCAGTTTAATCTTTAGCCCGTACAGTAGGATTTGATTGGTAACCTCCACCTGCCCATTTACACTTGGATAGACAACTGAGGTGTTGACCAACCGGATGCCCAAACTTATGCAATATTTGGTGAAGCCCTTACCGATGAATTGGGTTTTTTTATCAGTCACAAGGACCTTGGGAATTCTAAATCTGCAAATGATGTTCTGTCAGATGAATTCCATGACATTTTAGTCGGTGATTTGAGCCACCGGGGAGGCTTTGACCTACTTCGTCAAGTAATCGATACCCACTATGACAAACTTTCTCTATCCAGATGCAATGGAAAAGGGGCCGAATATGTCGAGTTCCCATTATGCGAATGGCTAAGGGGCCTGAAGGTTCCTTAGCTCCGTGGGCGGTTGATGAGGTGGGTTGCCATAAATCTGGTAGTTCTAATGCTTCTTTACGAATTCATGGCGTCTTCCTTCATTATTGGCCAATAGTAGCATTAGCGCATTATCTTGAAGGTAAGGTTTGTGTCACTAGTATGTGACCCACAGATGTCCAGATACACCTCGCTAAACACGTAGTCGGCTTCCTTCGGCGTGAGACACCTCAAGTACAAGGTGGAGTACCCTCGACGGTACAACCTACCATCCAAAATGGCGTACTAGCCGACCATCTTCTTCACACGTTATCCGGGTTCTCCAGTAGGGTGCCGTTCGTGATATATCTCTAGTAGAACAACATCCAACTTTCATTGTTAGAGACTTGTAGTATTTCTTGCTCGGATTCTTCTATACTAGGATAGGTTTTGACCTCTTGCTCATCTCTTGAGTACTGCTTTGGGCTTTTGGTCGTGGCGGCCTTTGCTAGCTAGTCAGCCATTTAGTTGTCCGCCCTCGAGATGTGCACGATCTCAATCTTACCAAACTTTTGGGCCATACTCCTTACTCTAGCAAGGTACTTCGCGAGCAAATGGTTTGATACCTGAAAAATTCTACAGACTTGGTTGACGATCAGCTTTGAGTCGTTATAGACGGTTAAATGCCTTACCGAGCACACTTTTGCCATTCACAACCCGACGAGCAGGGCCTCATCTTTGGCAACATTCTTGGTGGCCGAGAATTAGAATTTCAATGAGTGCCTTATCTCTAACCTGTTAGGGGTCCTCAGGATTACTATGGCACCACTGCCCGCTTGTGCCGAGGACTCGTCTACATGTAGTGTCTAGTTCGGCGCCTCCTCCAACTTGTGGTTCGCTTCATCAGGATTATCAGTGTCCGGGACCAGGGTCGTGGTCTCAGCAATAAAGCCCGCTAGGGCTTAACCTTTTACGGCTGACCTTAGCCTAAATTCTACGTCGAACTCTCCCAATTCGATGGCCCATTTGACTAGCCGCCCTGACATGTCAGGTTTTTGCAGGATTCCATTCAAGGGTTTATTGCTCAGGATAACTATTTTGTGCGCCTGAAAGTAGGGCCGCAGTTTCCTAGCAGAATAGATGAGTATTAGTACGATCTTTTTGGGGTGTGTGTAGCGAGTCTCAATGCCTATCAAAGTCTTGCTAACGTAATAGACCGACCATTGTACGTTAGATTATTGCTGCATCAAAATTGAGTTAGCGCTACCTCTGAAACTGTCGAGTACAAGTATAGCTCATTGCCTTTTTTCTACGACATAAGGAGAGGAGATTGGCGAGGGATTCTTTTAACTCCTGAAAGGCGGCTTGGCCGTCAGCCATATATTGAAATCCATTTATCTTTATCCCTCTCAAGGCCTTGAAGAAGAGGATGTATTTTTTTTTGGATTTTGCCAGGCAGCGGCAGAGTGTTGCAAGTTTGCCGGTTAGCCTCTGAATGTCTTTCACAATCTGCAACAGGCTCATGTCTATGATCGTCTTTATATTTTTGGGATTTTCCTCAATCCCCTATTGAGAGACGATAAAACCTAAAACGTTTTGAGAGGATTATCCAAAAATACACTTTGTCGGGTTTAACTTCATCCAGTGCACCCGAAGCACTTTGAAGGCCTCGTTGAGGTCATGAATATAGTCGTTGGAAGTTTTATTTTTAATGAGTATGTCATCTACGTACACATACATATTCTGACCAATTTGGGTATCGAATATTTTATTCAGGAGTCACTGGTATGTGACGTCTGTGTTCTTCAATTTAAATGGCATGACCTTGTAACAATACGTCCATTGATCCATCATGAAGAAGGTATGTTTCTCATCCTTGGGACTAATCCGGTCTGATTGTGTGAGATTTTAAATTTTAAAATATCATAATTAGAAGTAATTAAATTAATATAATCAAAATTAGATTTAATGTATGCGACAATTTAAGTTTCGGAAGCGGATTTGTGTGGTGGAGGAGGATGCCCACTGGGCACCCGAGTTGGCACCTGGGTGCCAAAACTAGTGTGCTGGCGCCTGTTGGCCGCTCGAGCGCCATCAGGTGGCACTAAAACTAGTGCATGCGCGCCCAAAGTGCTTTGGACGAGTTCTCGAGCACCATCCCCCTTATTTAAATGCATACGGGTTTCTTTTTCTGTCATTTTATGTAGACCAAAGAGAGGAGAGAGAGAGCATAGAGAAGAAGAGAGAGGAGGAGATCGAGGCATCGAGTCTATTTTCGGGTTAGAGCTAATTGAAGAAGTTATAGATCAGGTCAAAGTAAGTGCACCAATATACTTTTCTTTCACTTATTACACTTTTTGTTTCGTTCTCTTCGGGTATTTTCATTCAAATGTTCCTTTAAACTTATATTTTATAAAATCCATATCTTGGGCATGCTTATTTGTCATTTCATTATCGAATTTGGTAATTTTATGCGGTATTATATTACGTGGAAACCCTAACCCTACGTCCCACTATTCTGTCCGATCATTTTGGGAATTTTTACATGATTTAGTTTTAGAAAATTGGAATCTTATCTTATGAACATGATTATTTGGTATTTATTCACATGTATTTTTTATGTATTATTTTGTATATTTAGGGATTATGTTGGATGTCTTTTGTGAAGGGATTTATTATCCGAAAGTTAGAAAGTTTTATTTGGCTCAACGTAGTAATGATTTTCTAATTTTTTTTAAACTTTACGTTGATTTGTATATGTATTTGAAATCATGTAAAAACTTAAATTTCCCAAAAAATAACAATTTGTATATGTATCCAAGAAATATGAGAACTAGGCAAAGTATATGAAGGAAACTCTATAATTTGATAAGTTTGATAAATCGTTCTCCAAGGAGCGAGAACTTTATGAGAAGAATATAGTAGACCATCCCTTAAGAATAAGTAATTATAAAATTAGACTAAAAATTTATATTTCAGATGGTAGTATTTATTAGCATGTCTTATAATATTACAGTGGTAGATCGACGAATACTCAAGGGTTACGAGAGATGCTATGGTGGCATATGTATTTTGGTATCATATATCGGGTGAAAGGTATATACCGTCTGCCACGGGACGTTAAAATTGAGGTTCGTAGGTAGTACCTTAGAATGTGTGGATACATACACATTCCTTTTTTCGTTCGGATACTCTATTAGTTGGTAAGGCTTATTAGCCCTGATTTCTAAATATGATAAATTTTTATATGTTTTAGAATCTAAAGGAATCATAAATAAAAAATTAAATAAAAATATGTTCCAAAAAATATATTGAATCATGTTTTATGTATATTGCTTATTCCATTCTCTTAATCTATTTTGAGTATATTACCTACACATTCTTAACCTTAAGAAGCATAGTGGAAGTTGTTCTAACATCTTGCGAAAGCATTCATATTCATTCCAAAATATTCATTCCCGAATACATAATCAAATGTCTATCTATAAAAGCTCATGATTCATAATCGAGACATTACAATAATATTTTTTAAAATAAGTTTCTGAGTCTTTAATGATTCTTCAGTCAAGTTCTAATCACTCAAACTCTTCAGGCGCAAGGTCTAAAGTCTCATCTGTAAGTGGGAAAAAATAGAAAATAATGAGCCGGAGCTCAACAAGGTACATGCTAAATATCATAAAATATTTGTGTTGTTAGATGGATGCATAATTATCAATAAACAATGGCGGATCAAAAAACTAAAGTGGTCAATGTAAGAAAATCAGAACAGAATCATATGCAATACTATAATCAATACTTAGCCTGATGAACAGAAGTCAAAACATAAAACAGAGTCTTCTTTTATTCTTTTGCTTGCGGAGGGGGCATTAATCAAGGATAGATTGTGTTCAATCCAGACAATCCAAGGCCAATAACTGAACAGAAGTATCCCGTCTCGTGGGATCAGTGTGTCACCCGAAGGTAGGCCAGAACTGAGCTTTCCTCCTGACCGTGACGCCACGAGAACAGGGTGGACCACAAATAGCTCCATGGACAGAATTTACTTTCCTCCTGACCGTAACGCCCCGAGGACAGGGCGGTCCATAATTAACTCCATAGATAAAGTTATCCTCGATTACTACCACAAAGTTCTAAGGCATGCCAGAGAACCTTATCTCCCAAAGCTAAAGTCAGAACTTCTTCGTCTTATCATAGAGTCGGTTCAGAGTTTATCTTTGTTTGGATCTCATAAGAAGGGAGGTCGGACTTCAATTTCTTGACACAAAAGTCGGTGCTCAAATGCCGGAGTTCCTTTTTTTTTCTCAAAAAGCCGGAGTTCGTTTTCTCAAAAAGTCAGAGTTCTTTTTCTCAAAAAGTTAGAGTTCTTTTTCAACAAAAAGTCAGAGTTTTTTTTTTTTTTCAACAAAAACCGGAGTTGTTGTAC
>JAOVVI020007748.1:1306-14656 GCA_028571085.2 Nepenthes alata
AGGCTTGACCTGGCCTGTTATAGGCCATATAATGAACAATGTTATCGTAATATCTCAGATTTTTATTCGGATTAATTTAATCGGGTTCATGACAGTTATACACAACCCAACACTTCGAACAAAGCGAGGTCATTAGGTAGACTGCCCACGGGCTGTACCAACACGATCCATCACCCTTTTTTAAAATTCCCCCAATGGTCATATGGCCATCGGAGGGAAGTGCCATTTAAATTATTATTTAAAAAATATTATTTAAATATTAAAAAAATTATGCAAATAGCCCTCCCCCGCATAACATACAAATAACACTTACTTTCTCTCTCTACTCTTTGTACTCTCTACTCTCTTACAGTATAAAGTAATATTTGTGTGATACTAACATAAATTAATTTTTATCAATAATTTTATTTATATTTATAATTTTATAAATAAATTTGTAGTCATAGAATATAATTTTTCTAGTTTTGATAGTAAAAGAATATAAAAAATTATTTTGACACAGCCATACTGTTAATATCACTTATACATACGGATATTGGTTTTAAAATACGAAATTCACAACACAATTTTTGCCAAGATATCACTGCTATTGCTCTTTTTAGTTCTAACCGTCACCAAAAAGCATTTCAATAATGTGTTATAATTTTTTGAAATTAAATTAGTTAACAGTTAATATTTTTTTTTTGGTAAGTAAAGTGCATTAAATTTAAAAGAAAAATACAAAACTTTATGCTAACTCCAAGTGTTTTTCCGACTTGGGGTTAGAACAAAGAAAATGGGGAGAGACCCAAACCTCATGAACATGTCACTATCTGAGACCATGATCCACGATAAGAAAAAAATAAAAAAACTACCAAACGTACATCGTATCATCATATATCAAAAGACACCAATTAAGTATCTCCTGCTAAGTCTTCAAAAAAACCACGTTTGGAGCATCGACAACTAACACAACTTACAACATCAATCGAGCTAGGCGCAGAAAGAGCCACCCAAACCGGGCAAAGGAGCCAGTGTGCCCAACAGAGCTAAATCATCCACGTCAGCCAATCTCAGCAACCAAATAGGGTATATCACTTCGCATACACCACATCAAACCAATTTGCCGGTCAATAAGAGGAGGAGCAAGTTTGCCCAAAAAGACCCCCTTCGTCCAAGGCAAACGGGCAGGAACAAAACAGGTCAAACCAGCATAAGCAGCAGATATTCCAAACAAGGCAAAATCAGCATTTCCAGACCGACAATTTGGTGCGATCCGGGCAAAACGCCATCCGGCCTTAAGCGGCAAAAAGAGGCAAACGTGCCACGTCAACATGACCAAACCGGCCGCGTCTCCATTAAGGCCAAAAGCAGAAAACAGCACCAAGCAACCAAGCAAAGGTAAATCGTCCAGAAGCCACAATCCGGCAGACACAGCATACAGATAGAACAATATTCCAAAGCGGCAGCTAATCGCATACCAGGCAAAAAAAACATCCAGCCTTCAATTGTAGACCGGCAGCTACAAGCCACATTAGCAAGGCCAAATCGGCCACAACTCCACACCAGGCAAAACCAAGCAAAAACAAATCGGCCAGGCAACTGAAGGATTACATGCCACGTCAGCAAGGCCATGGCAATCCAAATCGGGCCAAAGCATATCCAGTCAACCACCTATCCAGGAAGCACTCCATGTCAGCAAGAGAGAAAACCGGTATACCAATCTGGTGTTAACCGGCATTTTGTAGCATGCCTACCAAAGACGTCACCTCATGCCTGGGAGCCTTTAGAGTTATTAGAGGCAGCTTTTCGCTTCCTCCTTTGCTTGCCTTGTTTCCAGGCTCCATCTTGCACCATAAGGACTTGATTGTGAAGCACCTCCTTAACGCATCGGCCGTCCAGCTTTTGAGAACAGTAAGAGTTGTCAACAGTATGGAGGCTCGCCACAAAACCATCCAGATCGCTATATTGGCCGGGTGGAGAAACTGAATTCAGGTTCAGCAGGGAACTAAGAAAACCAAAAATAATCTGCTTCCCATTAGGAGATAAGGATTCAATGTGTGGTTTAGAAGAGTTAACAGTTAATAATAAGTTGTTCGTAAAAAATGTAAAAAAGATTATATGTATGAAAGTTTAAAGGCACAGGATATTTGAAGAGGCATATAAAAAAATGTGAGAAATAATAATTATCTTCAACTTAAATTAAATTAATATTTTTAGGTGGTAGAGTAAAAAAAATTTTCAATACAACTAGCAACTAAATTGGAGGACTGGCCGAATATATAGTCTAGTTGAATAGCCTTTTTCTCATGGTAGAAGACTACAAATTTAAACGGTACATGCAGAAATTTTGCAACTCATATATGTAAAAATATTCTCGCAAACTGTCAAAGGCAGAGCTATTCATTTTTTTAAAATTTAAAAAAGATTTTATTTCTAAACTAATACATATAAAATCTAATATTTCTAACTAATGATGTGTGGCTATCATACAATAATTTACTTATTTTTGTCTTACAGCATATTAAGTTTCTTAAGATTTGGAATTATGAAAAAAGAATTATTAATTAAAATGTTTTTAAACACTCTCACACTACTTCTATAATTTTTAAAATAATTAATACTATTATAAATGAATTTAAAATATTTAATTAGATTTCTTATATCGTTTTTGATAATATATCAAATAATAATTTTAATATTTTTTTTAAATCATAATTTTTTTAAAAATTTTGAATGGTAAATCATTTAATATAAGATATTCATGTCATATTATTAGTTATGCGTCCTGGATCCAAGTTTCAAACAGATTCAGATCGAGTTGCCCGGCGAATTTCGATTCCATCCACTGAATCTCGAATTCTGCATACCACAACTTCAAACAAGAAATCAAATGACAGCGAAATTCGATCCCATCAAAAATGCTCCGATACTCAAGTCAATAATCAGCCTTCTGATGATAGAAGGTGGATGTAGAGAATGCAAAAATGAATGCAGACGGTATGTTTATGGATGTAGGTGGGAGTGCACTCGTAGAGAGAGTAGCTTTGTTGTTATTACTCATGAGGAGCAGTTTCTCTAAGTACTGACTTCGCAGGAAACTAATAGTAGAGAGAGTGTGTGAGCGCTAAGAAGCTCATGAGAGTTAGAGAGCTTTTGAGAGCTTGAGTTTGCTCGATGACTTTTGTGGCAAAGAGAAAGCGTTTGCAAGCGATTGAGAGCGTGCTCTAAGGAGTTAGTCTCCAGGGCCTTTTATAGCCATTGTTCTGAGCTGCCTTCTTTATGCAACGAGATTGGATGCCCACCTTCTATATGGGGATCGTTGCCTTTCCTACAAAGGTGTGAGCACCATTCCTGACTGTAACGGTCAATGAGGTAGATCTCCTTCCTCCTGTGCATGGCAACCGTTAGGGTCTCCTTGCAGATTACGCATAAATTTTGGCACCTTCCTCCTGGGATATGCTTTGATTTTGGAGGTTACCGTTACAGTGAAGATTACCTTCTTTGGAGATGTGAAAAATTAGAACAGACGACTGTTGTGGCTTGGTGAGGGACATGTGGGCCAATTTAGTCATGGGCCGCGTTTATCCTAGGCCTCTGCCAATCCACTTGTTACTTCTCCGGTCAACAGCAACGTTGACCGTCCTGAGCTCAAATGGGTCGTCATGTATTTTGGACCACTATCTACCTACTTTGCTTCTCCGTCAGTCAACGGAAACGTTGACCATTCCAGGCAGAAATAGGCTGCTACTGGATTTGGGCTGTTTCCTCCTTTGTGGGCCAACCTGCTACTGGCATCCCTATCAATTAGCTTTTATATTTAATATGTTTTATAATTTATTTCTTTTTATGTGAAAAAAATAAAAATATATATTATTCTATATATTAGAATAATTTCTTTTTGGGAGTAGATATTCAAGATGTTGTATAAATAAAACAAATTAAACTATATCAAGATAAAAATTAATTGCTTAATAAGATAAAACTCATCATACTAGATGTTGGAGATCGTGTATCCCTTTTGTTTTTTTTTAATTATCTTTCATAATAAAAATATTTCAACAGTCAAATCGATAACAAATATTAATTGAATGATGGTTGAAACGATTGAATATTTTTTAGAAATATTTTATTTTTCTATAAATAATCTTATAGATACCCATTTTACCACCCAAAATGTATTATTTAGCCAATTGTTAGTATTTACTGATTTGATTATACTTTTTTAAAGGACTATGAGTTTTGCCAAATAATATCATCATTGGAGGTAATTAATAATTTTAAGTAAATATCATAATATTATAAATTATTAAAAGTAACATATTCAATAATATTATGTTTAACTATATTTTTTATAAAAAAAATTAAAATCTCAGAAAAGTTTTTTAATATTAGTCTACCTTACCATAATTATGAACTCTTGCATAAATTTATATAATGTGCATATATATCTTAAAGAATTCTACAATAATATGGAATGACCAACAGCACCAAAAGAAATGAATGCTCATGTCTATCTCAATTTGCATGCAATGTATAGCTTGTATGTACATCAATCAATTACAGAACCGCCCTCTATAGTAGAAGAATCAAGTAGCAGTAGAGGTGGTTGAAAAACTTTATTTTTATTGGTATAAGCTCAATATGGAATGCAGATAATTAGTAGAAAAATATAATATTTGTTAAAATTCTTCATTACTTACAGTTAAGCCATATTTTCAACATTACGAGTAGCAGTTTGGAGTTTCAGATTTTATATTGATGGAAGTCCAATGAGTATATATTCTTTGTGTTTGTATCAATAATATGGAATCTCTTAACTCTACCAGCAAATACAGTGTCATTAGAGTCTACTATAAGTATCAGGAGTTGAGTATTTGATAAAAAAAAAAGTAAAATAGCATCAAAGACTATAAAGTGTGCATTATTTTTAAAGATTTTTTGGATATAAAAGACCGTATTAAAAATTTAACCATTTTTATTTCTAGTGAAAATAAGAATTCTATAAGTTACGGTAATTAATTATAAGTGAGGCTTAAAAATAATTAAATTTATTAATTAATATAATTTTATTTTTAAAATTTGTAATATATAAAAAATATTTAAAGAAATAAATAACATATGTTATATTTTTTATAATATTTTTGTGTAATTTTATTTTTAATATATTTTTTTATTTTCTTTATGTATTAAAAATAGGTCGTGATATTCCGACCTATGGAATGACATGGGCCATAGGCACAACTGGCCAGCATAGTGTGGGTCACATGCCGTGTTGAGGCAAGACATATAAGTCCCGTGCGATGCCGAGTATGGCTCGTGACAAATGTGTTGCACTCAACACGATCCATTTACATTCGGGAGGACACGATCTATTTAACCCTTTTGTGTCAAAGATTTTATTAGCCTACTATGATTTACGATGCCCTAAAATTCATTTTGCACAATGGGGGTTTAACATCCTAGGCCTATTCATAATAGAAGCTGGCTAAAAACAATTTATCATTATGGGCGTCAACTACCTCACCAAGTTGATTAAAATATTCCCTTGGCCAAGATAATGAAACAAAACACTGTGGAATATTAAGCAAAGTTTCATATGTCCATTGGGGAAACCAGATGTCATATTCATTAATAACAACAAAATTTTCAAGAAAGAAGTTCACCCGACGTCTTTATGGCCATTTTTTTTCCCTCATCATTCTCAAATAGAGTGCCATTCATTCAGTATGCTGTCAAGAAGTCGAGACTTCTTTAAGGAAATCTGAGATATAGGATTCATACAGAAGATAGAGAACGAGAAATTTGAAGTAGAGGAGGATTCAAAGAAAGAGAGAAAGTCGAAAAATTCAGAAGAAAGAAACTAGAGGGAGAGACAGAGAGATCCAGCAAATCAGTTCATGAATCTACGTCTACATAGTCAGTTATCACCAGTTCTTATTTAATATCTATGCAAAGAAAAGCGAACAAACACAATTCTGAACTAAAATGTAGCGTAATTTACAGCCATACGACGTAATACAACATCTTCCAACCAACTTCACGACAGATACTTGTTCTGGTGCCACCTTTTGATTTAATAACCCATTTAACATGGGCATATCACATCCAGTAGTCCCACTAATCAATCCACTTTCTAATCTAAATACGGTGATCGTATAAATGCTATGATCCTTCAAATTATTAACAGAACCATCAAATGATATTACACTACATCTTTTCAATATATACAAAAAAGCATTTATAGAGTTTAAAAACTCAAATGCAGTTAACACTTAATTCGTTTAGAGATGACAAATTACAATCTAAATTTGAGACATTAAATAATAAATTTTTATCGGTATAATTTTTTAAATATTAATTCATACCTGAAATTTATTGATGTTCTTTCTTTGATAAGTAAGAAAATTATATTGAAATATATTGATGTTCATAAAATTTCAAACAGTATTTCCACCTTCAAATATTACCAAATCTTGTATACGGACTGGTTTTAAAAGGAGCAAAAACTCCTCTCTCGTAATTAGTTAAAAACAATTTAGGCACATTAGAATCCCCCAGTCTTTTATATTTCTTTTAGGTTTCCCGGATTTGAAGATTGAATTCTGTATAAGCGGTGGAAATGATCAAATTGGAGTAGTTACCATATATGGGCAGAGAATATTTTGCTACCATAAAGTGTTGTTCATAAAGGATCTGAGGAATTCTTAATTAAAATGTGAAAGGCCCCATTTTTCTTCTAATGGAAGTTCTTCTGGTTGTCAATTTGCACGGTTGCATCGAAATAATCCTTTCAACGGTCCTCCTTAGCGGGCCGTTCATCAATTGCTGCTATCGGGAATTGACTAAGAATTTAAGCGATATCATATTAATGAGCTCCAATATTAGTAAACTCTAAAGAGGAGTCATCTATCAGAACAACTCTGACCGATCTATTAACAAACAAAATCTAAAGAACCAGAAGATCAGCTTGCTTTTTGTCTCCGTAATTTCACAATAAAAATTCTTTGCAACAGAATAGACGCTAGAGGATAAATATATATATATATATATACATATAGATATTATGGAACATAAAAAGTAATTCATTACAAAGGGAAAAAATTATTTGAAAAATTATCATAATTGTATTAGTTCATTAAATATATAGTACATGGTAATAATTCAGCCCAGACAGTACGCCATAATTTCACTGCATAAGTGGACAACAACAATAGAATAATTATATCAACGCTTTCATCTACTCAGCAATCCCTGCAAATTAAAGAAATTAATTATAAATACATGATTACAGATGAAATTAACTGTCATTTTTCTGATAAAAATCGATAAGACTTTCAGAGGGTTTCTCCACAACAAAGGTATATAGAAACAATAATAGGAATAAATTGCCACCAATAGGACACAAACCCATGCCTAAGGTTTAGAAGACCGCAATCCTAACAAACCCTTCCTTATGACTGTTACCAATCGACAGAGTTTAATTGATTCATGATTTACCTTCGATCTTTCATTTTCTTTAGATCTAGTAGTCAGCTTATTTGGGAAACCCAACTTGAAAAGTAGAATCATCTTCATTAGACCTGCTTATTGATAATAAAATAGAAAATATATGTATATATGTCATAAAACAAGAGTTTAACCTACAATATATTCAGCAGAACAAGGTTCACATTTCAACACACTATTCTTCGTCATGGAGACTCGATTACTTTCAGATAACAGATTTTCCAGCTTCTTTAGTGTTTTTCTTGTTCTTCAGCCTATCAGCCTCGCTGAAACCTGGAGGAATGTGCATACCATCCGCGAAACTAGAAAACTTGGCAAAGGAATTGTACAACATGCACTCGAAAACTAACTCGCTCTTGAGAATTGAGCAGATTCCTTTAGAATCTTCGGCTTCTTGAAGTCGTTTGCTTTTTGGTTGTGAAACATAGATATCAGTTCTTCCAATAGACTGTCCTCCTAACATGTCTATATCCATATCAATGGCCTCATAAGCTGTGCTCGCTGAATGATCCACTCCAGCCAACATGTCGACTTCTGTGTCAACCTCACTGTTTTCTAGATATGGTACCTCCAATGCAACTTTCGTGGGGGCCAAATTACGAAAGAAACCCCATAGGAAGAATCCTTCATTTATTTCTAGAGTGAAAATTTGCAGGGAAAATAATCAAGAAACAAATGTATGAAAGTTTTACAAACGATCATTCAAAAAAACAAAACAAAAAAATTACAAGGATACAGAAAACAACCATCCAAATTGTTCAAGGCAAACTTTGAAATTTCCTTAAATGTGGACAAATTATCCTGTTTTGGTGGGGTTTTATTCAGGAAATTCAGAATATCCTCTTTTTCTTGAGGAGGGGGAATTCAATGCTCCTATGTTTTTTGTAGTGCTGAACTTGTTCAAAAGCCAATGAGGAGTCGGCAGACATATTATCTAGCTTCAAAAGTGCTCCAAATAACACAGTTAATTGCTTAAGTTTGCTGCAGACGGTGAAGCTTCAGCTGATAGACAAGCTTTCCAAAACTGAAGATGTTTTTTTTTTCCCAGCAACAAATTGAAGGTTGGCAAGTTTAATCTTGAGGGTGCAACTAGACAGTGTCGTCATGGTTGGACAAGAGCAACAAGGAGCATTAAGTATAGATTAGTTCAGAGGAAGTTGATGGGTGTGAAGTTGGCAGGCAACGAACAGAACTGTTGAAGTTCAGAGGACAGATCCTTTGCCTTGCTTAATGGCCCTAAGCTTTTGAGAAGCAAATGTCTGACCAACAAATTTTCTGGTTCTAGTGGCCAATATATCGGTTAATTTATTTACAATATCAATCGATATATCGGTATATGTTTTTGATACGGAGTTAAATCATGATGATATCTTAGCATTGATATGTAGTGATATATGTATATCTCAATACCGGTACATACCAGAAAATATATGAATCACTGCCAGTATTTTGATAAATATACAACTATTTGCCTTCATAAGCACCATAATTTTCACATCCCAAAACATCTCAGTCCTTCCCACCACCATAAAGTACCTCCACCCACACCCATTTTCCGTAAAGGGCCTTGGGCATATGTTTCAGATGCAATGACGAATTCTCTCCTGGTCATAAGTGCAAGGAGAGACAAATAAATGTCCTAACAACTGAAGATCACAATCTTGAAGAAAACCAATCAGTTAGACGAGATTAATTAGGAAGTTGAAGAAGGAAAGGAGCAAATGGAAATCACTTTCCTCCAATGTATGGCAACCCCTAAGACAATACATACAAAGTCAAAGAAGCTCCCCCCCCCCCCAAAACAAAAGAACAGAATTATCACTATTCTCAAAGACAACGGCAGCACCCACAGTTTTTTAGATCAAAAGGTAGCTACAATATTGTTTATGGAATAAAAAATACATCTCCATTTGCTATGACAATTGCTAATGGCAATAAAAGGATAAGTAAAGCCAAGTGCAATAAATTTACATGGATGTACATACCCACTCCTACACTACAGAGCTCAGAACCCTGAATTGGGAGAGTTGTGACATGGTTTAGTGCAGAATTTATGAGAACTTACAGCCCAATCCTTTTTTATTTCCACAACCCCAAGTTTTCTTGCAAAAGTTTAACTCAACAGGTTACAAACCATCCCACAGTACGATTTCTCGGAAGAAACTAAATAAATGGCTCTCCAGTCTCCAGTGATGGAGGACTAGATGCCTAGTCTTAGCCCCTTAGCATAAAGATCCCGAAGTGTGGTAGAGCTAGCTTCAGCCTTGCATTTGTACTGGCCACACAGACTGATCATGACCGGGGGCATGCTCAAGCAAGGTGAGGCATGGGAATTCTGAATAAAGAGGCTTCTGCATGATGTACACGAAGCTTGGCATTGTCATCGCAGACAGGTGCAGGGTTCAGCATAAGGTGTGTGGGATGAGGCAAGGATGTAGAGGCGTAGGGTGCATCCCAACTTGTGGACGAGGGGCTTCTCATTGTGTCTACACAGCTTGGCCCTAGGGTGACCACACAGCCCAGCATTGGAGTGAATGTGTAGCACAGTGTTGGTGTGTCAACATACTCGGTACTTGCAAGGAGCATACAATGGTGCTGTGATACTAGGATGAACTTCGGCACACATGCTAGTGCACGAGCACTCAAATATGCGGAGATGCAGCAGTCTATTGGATAAGCCAAGGCACTTGGGTGGAGACAAGGATATGCAGAAGCGCATATCTCTGAGCCAAAAATCCAAGGACACTTGGGACAGGTTGATGAGGACGCCCAAGGAAATTTTCAGGGGTTGCCTGAAATAGTTCACAATAGTAATTCCAGGCAACTAGGAAATTTCCAGAGATGGTTTCAAAGCAGTGCATGGATCAGCTACTTGACTTAGTCAGGTCTAGCCGTTGCAGTTGCCTCAAGAAAAAGGCTGGGATAACTACCCCATATTTCTCTGCCATGTGATTCCAGGCAACTAGGAAATTTCCAGAGATGGTTTCAAAGCAGTGCATGGATCAGCTACTTGACTTAGTCAGGTTTAGCCGTTGCAGTTGCCTCAAGAAAAAGGCTGGGATAACTACCCCATATTTCTCTGCCATGTGATTAGGCTTCCATATTGTGTGACTGCCTAACTGCCCAAGTGTGTAATTGGTTGCTGTGTATGTATACAGATTTACAAAAAAAAAAGTACGTATACAAATGGTTTTTCCACTTAGTTTGCAGGAGGGAGAACGGAGGGATATAAATTGTATTGAATGCCATTCATTATTGTGCATTAATAAAAGGTTGGAGTCATGTTCCTGTATATCCTGTGCCCATTGCCCTAGTGACTTTGTTCATGAAATGCATATTGACCTGATTGTGAGTGCAGGCTGAACTGAGTTGGAGACATGGTGCCATGACAGTGAGATTATTGGTTGTGGTAGCCCACGTGATACCTTACTATATTATTCAACCTACTGGAGAATGAGTCCACTAATTCTTTAATTAGCAACAATTGTTTATCTGAATCCCAAGACACTTTTGTAGGACCCAAACACCTTCCTATTCATAGGGCTTTATGACCATACCATCCCTTTGAAACAACATGCCCAACCTGTCAATTTATTGCCTTGCTTATACAGGACTACCAAAAGAATGAAAATAAAAACCTTCTCTCTTCATGGGTGCAAATATTTATGTATTGGTATCGGGATCCCTAATACCGATAATTTTGACACCGTAACAATATCGCAATATGTTTCCATATTGATCGATACAATAAATATTTCGGTTGACATTCAAATTATTAGCCAATAAAGCCGATATTTAACTGATATATCAACCAATATAGCAAATTTATTAGTCAATATAACCTTCTCAGCTTATAATTATCAAAAACTTTTTTCTGTCTGATATATCCAATACTGATACGTATTATCTTATATGTCTATGGTAACTTTTTATTTTCTAAATTAGAACCTTAGTGCAGGTTATCATCTAATCAAAATGAATCTAATAACATCCAATGAACCATATATATATCTTTGGATCCTTTCTTAGAAAGTTTGTCCTTATTTTCTTTGATGAGACAACCTAGTTTAAAGCCCTACACCAAAAAGCCATATCAATAATCTGTATTCTGTTTTCTTTTATATGAACAACATCAACTTTTGCAAAACAAAAAACTTAACTAAGTGTTCCTTTGACGAACGTATATTGAACACTCAGGTTAGGCCACATAATCTGATGCAAGAGTGGCAATTGATCCTACCAAAATAAGAGTGCAATTGCCAAGACCCACTTCTCAAAATGCTGTGAGAGAACTTTTGGGCCTTACAGGATACTACAAAAATTTATGCAGTACTATGGATCCATCAGCAAATCCCTTGCCATATCGCTCAAGGATGATAAGTTCTAGCAGAGTTTGGGAGTACAACAAACCGCTGAACGCCTCAAGCATGCAATGACACAGGTTTAAGTTTGGCACTACCAGACTTTCACAACCTTTTATCCTAGAAACTGTTGCTTCTGAGTTAGGCATGGAAGTTGTCCTCATGCAGCTAATGAACCGTTGGCACTATTAAGCAAAGTTCTGTAGTATGATAAGCAAAGGATTGTCCATTAATGAAATGGAGATTTTGGCCATACTAGCTGTCACCAAATAATGGATTATCTCAAAGGAACCCCATTCATAAGCAAAACTGATAATCAATGCCTTAAATATATATTGGAATAGAAAAATCACCAAGGTTTTGAAACAAAAGAGCTTAATCAAATTACCAGTGTAGAATTACACTATTGAATACAACAAGACTCTGAAACCAAAGTGGCCAATGCTCTATCCATAAGAGAAGAGGCTGCACTATGCTTCACAATAACAGTTGTAATCCCTGCTTAGATTAAGAAATCTTTACTAGTTATCTGGATGAACCTTTTTATCAGAAATTATTTCTTCATCCTATTGCAAAACCACCATCCTCGCTTAGAAAAGGAGTACTTAAGCATAAGGCAAGCTACATGTGAGTTCTTCAACTGATTCAAAAGCAAAATAATCAGCACCCTCCACCACTTGGCCTTAGGGAAACTTATGAATCAGTAGAACATATAAAAGGGCACCTCAAAAGTTCTATTAGCAAGGTCTTCACAAATCAGTCCACCAAATTGACCTCTAATGCAATATATGCCAAAGAAACAAGTCAGAATGGCAACCTTATCCAGACCAGCATTGGCTCCCACTACTTCCATGACACTCTTGGAGTCACATCTGAATGGACTTCATAGAGGGATTGAAAAAATCTGAAGGCAAGGGCACAATTCTTGGAACTCTCACATCCTTTTACACATCTAAAGTAACCAGACTATTCCGAGATTACATTCCCAAGTTACATGGCCTGCGTTGTGACGGAACGGAATTTTTTTTTTTGACAAAACAGAATCAGAGATGTCATCTAGGACCCATATACTTTTAACCTTAAGAAGCATAGCGGAAGTTGTTCCAACATCTTGCGGAAGCATCATTTCAAAATATTCATTCCCGAATATATAACCAAAATGTCTAACTATAAAAGCTCATGATTCATAATCGAGACATTACAATGATATTTTCCAAAATAAGCTTTCGAGTCTTTAATAATTCTTCAAACAAGCTCTAATCACTCCAACTCGTCAGGCACAAGCTCTAAAGTCTCATCTGTAAGGGGGGGAAAACAGTGAGCCGGAGCTCAACAAGATACATGCCGAATATCATAAAACATTTGTGCTGTCAGATGGATGCATAATTATCAATAAACAGTGGCGGATCAGAAAACTGAAGTAATCAATGTAAGAAAATCAGAACAGACTCATATGCAATACTATAATCAATACTTGGCCTGATGAAGGTCGAACAGAAAG
>JAOVVI020007749.1:0-14656 GCA_028571085.2 Nepenthes alata
TCTGCATCGTGAGTTGGGGACGGATCTAAAATTCAGTACGGCTTATCACCCACAGACGGATAGGCAATCTGAATGGACCATTCAGATTTGGGAGGACATGTTAAGGGCCGCGGTGATGGAGCTGAGAGGCAATTGGGATGATCACTTAGCCTTGGCGGAGTTCACGTGTAATAATAGCTATCAAACGAGTATCGGGATGGCCCCCTTTGAAGTGTTGTATGGAAGAAAGTGTCGTTCTCTGATTCATTGGGAAGAGACCTGCAATAGATGGCTTATGGGGTCGAAGATTGTTAAGGAGATGTCTGAGAAAATCAGATTGATCCATGAGAAGCTGAAGGTGGCCTAAAGATGGCAGAAGAGTTATGCCAATTGGAAAACATCGGAACTGATGTTTGAAGTTGGAGACTTTGTCTTCTTGAAGGTGTCACCGTCAAAGGGCATATCCAAGTTTGGGGTCAAAGGGAAGTTGAAGTCGAGGTTTATTGGCCCGTTTGAGATTTTGGAGAAAGTGGGGGAGGTGGCCTATCGTTTGGCTTTGCCACCCACTTTGGAAGAGATGCACGATGTTTTTCACGTGTCCTTATTTTGAAAGTATGTTTATGACCCTACACATGTTATCTACTATCCGCCTCTGTCAATCAGTGAAGAATTGTCATACTTCAAAGATCCCGTGTAGATTCTGGACCGTAGAAACCAAGTGCTTCAAACGAAGATGATTCCTCTAGTCAAGGTTCAATGGAGGAATCTTGCGCTAGAGGAGGCTACTTGGGAGAAAGAGGATGAGATCCGAGAGAAACATCCCCACTTGTTTTAAGGTATGTAATGACTTTAGGATCTATTAATTTCGAGGATGAAATTTCTTAAGTGGGAGAAAATTGTAATGTTTTGGATATGCGACAAATAATGGTTAAAGGATAATTAGGTAAATATAATCGAGACTAGATCTAATTCACAAGGAAATTTTTAGTTTCGGTACCATGGGACTTTTGGGTGTAGTGGGCTTGCCAGGCACCCGAGGCGATGCCCGGCACCCAAAACAGAGGGCCAGCACCCGCCGGGGGCTGAATCTGGTGGAGGTGCACTTGCTGTGCACCCGGCCGATGCTCGAGTGCCATGAACACTTTTTCCCTCATTCTTTTCTGATTATCTAGTTCAAGAGAGAGAGAGCACAAGGAGAAGAGAGAGGAAGGAAATTCGAGGTCCCCAGTTCCGATTTCAAGCTAGTGCTAGTTACTAAGGTGATAGATCGGGTCGAGGTAAGTGCACTCATACCATTTTTTCTCGTTTATTTAAACTTTATCTTTTTTTCTGTGGGTATCATTGTTCTGATACCTGATTAAACTTGTATTCCATATTACCCATGTCCCGAGTATGAACATACTTCAATTTCATGTCCGTTTAGCGAGATTTGAACAATTTTTCGTAATCCAAAACCCTAACCCACGATCGGATACATTTCACCATTTATTTCAGGTATTATGCATGATTTGACACTACATAATCAGAACCCATGACTTGAGTATGAAATTCCATCAATTTGGTGATCGAAATCCCACGTTTTGTGCGATTTATGCATACCAGAACCCTAACCCACGCCCTACGCCTTCTGACCGACTTCTCGCGAATCTTATGCACAAATTGGACTTAGGTCATTGAACCCCGGCCTATGAATGTGATTGAATTGCATTTGATTTCATGATTTATGAATATGCTAATTTTGTATGCTCTGAAATCATGATACGAACTGCTGTGAAGAAATTCCTAACTCTTTGAAACTCCAAATAAATTATGCATGAAATTATGAACACATGAGGATCTAAGCTCACGAGGAATATAAAAATCTGTATCAAAATATGCTTATGGAAAGAAATTTGATGACGGAGGGAATTCTATTATTAAGTGATGGATTTAAGAACCGTTCTCCAGAATGAGAACTGATTGAATTATGAAGCCTTCTCCAATAGAGTGGGAACGAAGAATTATGTGCTTAAAAGTAGAATTCCTAAAGAAATAAGAAACTAAGAATTGGACCAAAGATTGTTCAACAGATAATATACTTTGACTTGCCATTAATATTACAATGAAAACTCAAGGACTTTTCAGACTGCGTATTGTAGTGGGTGATATTTCTTGGTAAGCCTTAATATACTGTAGTGGAAGGCGTCGTTTGGTATGGTGCCGCTTGCAGCTGGGTCTTATGTGGCTGATCGGCCATATCTATAGGGTTTGTATGTAAACACATCGATTTTTGATTGTATGGATTGAACATAATTCAGGTTACGACCGACCGTTCTTTTATCCTATAAGGCCTACTATCCTCAATCCCTCAACGAAATAAGTTCTCGGCACGAATTAATGATTAAGAAAATAAAAAGGAAAAACAACAGAAGAAACTTAAAAAAAAATTCATGAAAGTATATTCTTTTTACGTTCATGATGCATGACCTCTCTCATGTTTTTACTTCTTTTCTATATACATTATTCTGTTTTGAAAATAAAATCTTGCTTTGATATATTGTGTATTGCTGCGCTTAGGATCACCCATTGCTGTTTTGTCCTCCCAGATGGTCAGCACAAATTCTTATCCGATGAGAAGGAGTAGAGGATCGGCACCTAGCTTAAGCTTGAAAATGATGTATTTTATGCGTTGGGGGATTTATTTTTTTGTATTTTTGGCTTTGTTTATGATTCTTTTGGGAACATAAAATTGTATATCTTTATATTTTGTTCATTTGATGGATATCCAGCAGTAGTGATATACCTTGTTGGAATGTAAAATTTTAGATTTTTGGTCTGCTTCCGCAAGTTATTTTTGACGGGTACTCTGAGGTTTAGAGACATCTTTCTGTTCCAACCTAGCACCCGTAGTTCTGTATTATTGTTGTATATGTCTTGTGAAACTTTTGTGGATCCTATGTTGGTATCGGTGTGGATTTATGTATATTGTTCAAGTTGATTTACAGGTTCTGTACTAGGCCGGTATCCGTATTTCAGTCGAAACTTTATCAAATTTTCAGTTAGTAATACGATACGTCACATAAGTTGTGATTTGGGACTCTATAGTCTTTTTAAGAAGCTTTCACACATGTATTGTTTGATATGAGGTTTATACATTCATGTTCCACACACTCGTACCTTATTTGCATTCACCACCTAGGATCATAGAGTATGGTTTAGTAGCATGTACACTTATGAGTAAGTCTTTAATATTTTCTATTGTATACCCAAGGTTTGTTGTATGGCTGTGGATTTGAGATGGTAGCAAATTTGATATTGTTAAATATATATGATTTTAATATATTCTCAGGCATGGATTGGTTGCATGTTATCATGTCAGTGTGCATTTTTTGATTTTGGATTGTAAGCCTTCTTATTTTCAAGGGATTAACTGAAAAGAGTCAACTTATATGATTTTCATTTAATGTGCATGCCATTTAATTAAAGGTGGGTGTCAAGCAAATTTTGCCTATGTTACCTCTACCAGAATTCATAATGCGCTAGTCGAAGATATTTTGGTTGTAAGTAAATTTGAGGATATATTTTTGAATAACCTACTTGGGTTGCTATCAAACAGGAAGACTGAGCTTAAAATTAAGCTGATGCTAGGATTTAAGCCAATTTCCAATGCTATGTGTAGGATGACTCTTTCATAGCCAAAACAATTAAAGAAACAACTAAATGAACTGTCAGAGAATAACTTTATTTGATCAAGTGTGTCACTATAGGAGGCATTGATTTTGTTTGTAAAGAAGAATGATGAATATATATGAGATTGTGTATAGACTATTAAGAATTGAATAAAATGATTATCAAGAATAAGTGTCCCTTATCAATGATAGATGACTTATTTGATTGGTTAGCAGGAGACTAAGTGTTCTCAAAAGTTGATCTTTGTTCGGATTATCATCATCTGATAATCAAGGGGGATGTAGCGAAGATGATCTTGCAAAGAAGGTATGACCATTACGAGTTCCTTGTGATACATTTTGGATTAAATAATACCCTTGGAGCATTTATGGACCAATAAATTAGGTGTGTTAACCCTATTTTGTTCAATTTGTGATGATCTTTATTAATGACATATTAATATATTGGAAGAGCTACAAGAAGTATGAAATTTATTTGGGGATAGCATTGCTAACACTTCAAAAAATATGATTTGTGTCCTAGTTTTAGGAGAGTTTGAATTGAGAGCTGCGCGCTAAGTTAAATTTTAGTATAGTGTGTCTAGCCTATAAATAGGCAGATAGCAGGAGCGGGTAATTTGATTTTAGAAAGCATCATTGGGAAGCTCTGGACTAGGGCTGCTCCGCAAAGCCTCTGAAGTTTTAGTAGAAAGTGAGCTGGTCTAGGTGACTGAGGGGATCCATAGTGATTATTATTATTATTTTCAATTTTATCAAAGAGATTTTATACCTCGACCTTGTTTTAATATTTTTAATAAATCTTTCTTTTTTAAGTTATACAAAATTGGTGTCCTGAATCCACTTTTTTGAAAAATTTAAATATTCTTTGTCCACTAAATTATTATTCAAAATCATATTTTAAATATATTTTTTCATTTTCAATTACTCTTATGAAAATTATTTAAAAGGTACCATAGGCCCAGGTGACTTATATTTAATTATTTATTCTTATGCGGCCCTATTAATATATCTAAAATAAATAGAATGATACATCACTCAAAGCCGATAAAAAGTGGCTCATAATCCTACTCTTTAGATTGAAGTTCATGGTTTCAACACGTAAAATTTGATAATTGTGCAGCTTGTGCCCCATCTTTATTTATTGCTGGTTGCGTGTCTGCTTTCGCTGTCTCTCAGTCGAAGGTGGACTTCGTTCGGATGTTTCGTCCGGTTGTCTTCTTCTATCTCACCTGACGATTGTTGAGAAAAAAGCTTCCAAAATCATCAAAACTGTCTCTGTAAAATCCGTGAACAACAATAACTTGTAAATGAAAAAATAATATTGAATTTGTGATCTTTGAACTTCAGTTCTAGAGAAAAAGAAAATTTGTTTCTTCAATAACGGGGATTCATAGTCTCAATTTTACAGAGGTAAGATATTTAAAGCAAGGCCTGGGGATATAGTATCCCAAATTTATGATTAAATTGAAAAACAAAATCGAGATATATATATATATATGTAGACTATCGAATTCTTTGCATTATCGATAACTTTTGTCCTGGGCATACTATCTGTACATGTAAAAAAGACGTACCGAAAGTGGGCAGGAGGAAAAATTTTGTTTTTGTTTTTTTGTTTTTATAAAAATACTGGAGATAAATTTTAAATGAATGGCGCATTGTTAAATTCGTATTTGATTGTTAATAATATTTACGACTGAAAATTGCGCACGTATATGAATTCGAAGAAGGAAAACCAACTTTAGTGCCAACGGAGGCACACTTGGTATTCGAGATGCAGGGATGTGGAGATTGATTTCATATCCAAAGACGTAATTATATCCCAATTGCTTTAAGAATAATTTTAAAAATAGTTATATCCTTTTTGAAAAGCATTTCTACGGCAGAACCCAAGTTTTTTTTTTTTAAAGCAGAAACAAAGTGTTTTTAAAAATATTATGTGAGTTCATGTATTTGAAAATGTATTTTTTTTTAAATTTTATTTTTAAAATGACATAACATTTATTGTCGTATTAATTTATTATTACATAAAATTTTATATTACCAGAACTTGTTAAAAATATATGCCTTTTACAAAAACCCTAACCCCCACTTATTTTTAATGTGTTGTAACCCTAACCCGGCAAATGCATATAAACGACAAGTGCAGTCATCGAATCGGCCTGCCAAAAGGTATTAATCACACTCGGTTCCTCTTTCAGATCTCTTTCACTGGACTCCATGCCTTTTTCTGCAGTTACCTCTCTTATCAAACCCGATAAACACACAATCCACATTTTTTTTGGTAAGTAGCACAATATCCACGTCGTACGCCATTCCCAAAAAAATAATTTTATTTTTGTCAAATCTTTTTTTCTGAAATTCGTTCCTTCTAATATTTTAACATTAATAAAACTAAATTTTAAATCAAATTAATCGCATTCAAAATTTCAAAATTAAAAAAATAAAACTTTATTTTCTAGATAACGTAGGCGTATCTCACTATATATATATATATATATATATATATATTTTTTTTTGAGGGAGAATAAAATTGGATAATTTAAATTTAGAACTAAGATTAACGTTAAGATAAAATTTATAATAATTATTTGATATTCTTCGTAAAAATAAATAAATACCAAATTGAACTGATTCATACCAATTAAGTGTTGATTCGGAACCCGGAATTTTTATTTTTGAAATGGCATTTTGGTACGGAACTAACTTGATGGGACTTAGCAAAGGGGAAAATTTTTTGCCTCCATGAATTCGGCATCAAAATATTAAAAGGAAATTAAAAAAAAAAAAAATTCAAATGAGTACAATTATGCTGCTGGAAAATCCCCGAAGCAAAATCACTAGCCGGGTGCTAAATTTTTTGGGAACAACAGAAAGGGAGAAAATCAATCCCCGCCATTTTAATAGGCTTTTACTGCGTAAAATTTGGAAAATAATGTATATATAAATCTAAATTTAGCCGTACTTTGAAAAACTGCATTCGTAATTTAAACCTTAGCCTTGACATGAAAATAAAACAATGTTGAAGTCGAATCAGAGCTTGCCCTCTCAAAACTAGGGCAACAGACCGTACTTAAAAAGAGGGAGAGCAAGAACAGGAAGAAAAGAGAAGGCCACGTTCTGGAAATTATCAGCATGGGCATGATTTAATTTACATGTCGTCTATAAATCTACTCTGAGTTCCCTTACTCTCAATTAAGCTTCACCATTATCACGCCAACACACTAAAATAGCAACGCAGCGGCGAAGGATATAAAATTTGGCCCTCTGCTCCTTCACAGCGTGGCTGCATTTCTTGCTGAATGACCTGCATGGCTTTTCTTGCACCGCCTGATTGCTTGACCCTGGGAGATTGTCCTGCTCGGCTTCCATCAAGATGATAACTCGCGCTCTTGCCAGAGCTCAACCTCGATCGAGCTTTCTCTAAACAAAAAATTGCGGTGTCTAACGGGAGGAAGAGAAAGGAGAGGAGAGGAGGGAGAGAAAGCAAGGGAAGAGGGAGAAGTTGGCGCTTTAAATAAGATGAAAACGTGGTGTGAGTCCGCCAGTATTTTTCCCACCTAAGACAGAATTATATTAGACTGAGTTCCGTGTGATTAGAGCGAGGGCAAATGAGATTAGTGGAAGAACAGTAAGCACTCCGCAGATGAGATGACGGGCATTTTGGTGGGTTTGGGGCTGAATTGATTCATGTACGTAAGGTCGTGGGTACATTTCAATGCACTGTAATCCAGAAGCTGTCCCACAACCACAGGAAGTTGTACCCCGAGGATAACAAATTGAAATCTTGATTTATCAAGCTCGACAATGGCGCATCCAAGCACGGGTATTGCGTTTGATACGATGCATTATGACTTGGCAATACAAAATCTAGTTAAATCACGGATCCCTAATTAAAAAAAAAAAAAAAAAAAGAAGCAGCTGTGGCAAGGTTAAAATGGACCAATTCATATGCGTACCAATTTGTAGAGTCTGCGTGAGAAATTATTTTTCACGGCCTTTGTCATTTCTACTAATTTTTCAGTGGTCAGCGCGTCAAAAAATGACCAGTGTTTGGTACTTAAGGTGACTCTCGTGCAGTGGGGAAGGGTAGGTGTTCACCCGGATATTATGAAAAATAATGAGGAAATATTTTTAAAATAAGGTATTATTTATTCATGCATATAATAAATATATAAATGGATTCCTAACGTATTGTTTAAATTAAGGATGGCCAATAATATAAGCCCCCTATCTCTATAATATTTATGTGTATACCATAAGCTTATTGTTACTTTTAAATTTGCTAATTCTTACAAAATTGAGTAAAAATAAACATAATCTCTAAATTATATATGCTACAATCCCTAAAATAATTATTTCAACCATTGGAATATTAGAAACTTATATACCAATTGCTGAACATTTTTTCCATCCACTTATCAGTACTTAATAAATGATAATTTTTCTATTTCTAAATCTAATTGGGTGAAAACAAATCTAATTTAAAAATTTGGCAAATAAGGAGAGAAAAGCCCGTGGAGAGCACGTTGCGCCTCTCTCTCTTTTTCCATTTTCCCGCTGGGAGAGCCATTATTTTAAATTTAATGAATGGGAGCCTAACGATAGATTTGGTGTTGGTGCAATTTGTCAGAAAAATATATTCAGCAGATTTTATTTTCATACTGATACGTACCTGGATCCGACTTCGAACAGATTCGGATTCTTCTTAGAAGATTTGATCCGGCTCCGTACACCGAGTGCGGATCCTGCACACCACTAAAATGAACAAGGGGTCAGCGTTATCGGCGGGAGGTTGTCCCACCAAAAATACTCCGATGCTCAAGTCAGTAAGGCAGATCTTTGAAGAAAAAAACTGAAAAGTTGAGAGTTAAATGAGGGGGACAAGGAGTGTGAAGATCCAGATGTAAGAGAGACGCGAGACCTTTCTTGTATCTGGATGGCGGGAAGACGTAAACGGCCGTAAGGGCTCGCTTGTTGCCTTAGAGATGGTTTTGAGGTTCTGAGAGCTTCTGGCCATAGCAGGCAAGAGGGAGCTCGTTTTAGAACACTTAGGATCTTTTGGGTGATTCAATGTGTGAATCAGAGCGTGAAAGAAAGCATATTTGAAGGCCTGAATGAAAGCGTCAATCAGAACATGGATCAAAAGCCCCCTTAGAACGAGGATTCTGGGGTTTATTTATGGTCGAGAGGGTGATTCCCCTTCTTTGGAAGGCGGGATTCCCTATCTTCACCTTGGCTGGCTTGCCTTCTGGAGCAGACGCCAGTTGCCAAGGTGGGCGTGATAAGTTCCTTGTGCGGCGGCTAACAGCTTTCCAAGTTCGCTTCCTTCCTTCTCAACATGTTACCGTTGGAGTGCCTTGGCGGGCAAGATACTGAGAAGATCTGGCGCCTTTCTTATTTGAAAGGCGCCAATCTTGTCAATATCCTCTTAGAATCGTGGAAGACGCGTGGAAGGCTGTGGATTGCCGTGGGATGAGTCATGGGCCCATTACCGTAGAAAGGCGTTATTTGGGCCCAATGTGCAGGGCGCAGACGGTCAACGCCTGAGTTGAGGGTTCACGAGTTTTTATTGTGGAGCCGTTGAGGGTTTATTCTCCAGCGGCTGCCTCGAAGGCAACCAAAGGCAAAGGACCTACTATCGCCGCTACTCTAAAAGCCGCAAGAGAGCCATCGCCAATGAGTCCGATGAGTTCATGGACCTCCTTTTGGATGAAGTAGCTATTAGCTTGGCCTCAAGGGACGCCGTTGGTCCACTGCTGTCTGGTCCATGTCCCAAATCCAGGCCCAAGGGGCCCGTGAGGAAGATACATGAGGTATACCCCTGTGATTGTCCTCTTGCATACCTTCGGTGTGATTATCGCTAACCGTTTGGTCATTTTGCTTTTTAGGCAAAGAGGTTAATCTTTGCGTTCTCCCGTGAGGTAGAGCAGCGGGATCGCATCATTGCTGACAAGGATGCGAGATCGCCTGGCTCGACGCCAAGCTGGCAGAGGCAAGAGGAGAGCGTAGTGAGGAGGTGGCGGCCCTCGAGGCTGTTCTAAGGGGT
Source organism: Nepenthes alata (assembly GCA_028571085.2). NCBI lineage: Eukaryota > Viridiplantae > Streptophyta > Magnoliopsida > Caryophyllales > Nepenthaceae > Nepenthes > Nepenthes alata. Next base: position 9,697 of record JAOVVI020007749.1, read on the forward strand.
ACAGAGGCGAAGAATGCCAGTTTGGAGGCTGAAGTCGCTCGTTTGAAGGACGAGGTCGATCAGCTTAATGCGAACAACAAACGGATCGCTGATCGTGCTGCACCCTCCAAGAACAAGGTGGCCACTCTGGTCAGCCTCCATGAGATCGGGGGCGCTCTGTACGCCCGACTGTTGGAGGGGCTCAATATTGGGCGGTGTATTGCACGGTTGATCGATCCTAATTTCCTAGTCGAGCTTATTAATCAGAACAATCGTGCGGTGCAGCACAAAGAGGATTTAGTGGCAGAGTCCCGAGACAGCCAAGGTGGTCCGCCAGCCTTGTAGCCTCTTTGTTCTTTCTTTCGTTTGGCTTTTGTAAATTGTACTATATCTCTTTGAGCAATAAAGCGAGAATTTTTCTCAATTTCGTGTCCATTGTTTCTATTACTTTGTGTATGTTTATGTTGTGGCGTCAGGCGGCCAACCTGGTTTGCTAGTTAATGTCATTTGGTTATTCAAGGAACTGAGTTTTTAAGCTTAGGCAGGTGGCTGTGCTAGCCAACTTGGTGGTGTTATCCAAGTGACAACTTTGACAGCCAGTGTTGGAGAAGGAATACTTCTCGTTGCTGAATGATTGTGTTATCCTCTCTTAGAGAGGGTTACTTGGAAGGTGGCCAACCTGGTTGGTTAGCCGCCTAAGGAGTGAAGTTCTTAGGATGGGTGGTTGTGTGAACCAGCCCTGGTGGCACCGTACAAGTGATGACTTGGGCAGCCAATGTTGGAGGAGAAAATGCTCCTCCCTTCGATCGTCGTTGACTGACATTACTACTCCCGAGAGGAGGTCGTCGCGTGTGCCACATTTGCCCCCTAAGGTTTTTAGACTGTTATCGGGCTACTTGGATGACCAAAGTTTAGTACGACCGCTATTGGGCCGTCCGGATGATCGGGGTTTAGACCGCTTATGGGCACTTGGATGACCAAGGTTTCAGACCACTCATGGGCCACCTGGATGACAAGGGTTTCAGACTACTTATAGGTCACTTAGATGACCAAAGTTTCATACCGCTCATGGGCCACCTGGATGACCAGGGTTTCAGACTACTTCTGGGCCACCTGGATGACCAGGGTTTAACAAGAGGGTAAAGACCCTCCTGACTTAGGGGAAGTCTAGGTCGGATAAACCTGCAAGGCAAACACAGAAAATACATACAAGACCTAGGATCCTATATGCTAAGTAAACTTCTTGTTTTACACAATTACACAAGCATGCGAATAAATGCACATAGACATGCGAGTACGTACCTGGGTTCCTTATTGCAAGTAGCGCTTAAGGTGGGTCGCGTTCCATATTCGTGGGACCAACTTCCTGTCCTGGTTACGGAGTTTGTACGCTCCGTTTCGCAGGACAGCGGAGACAAGGAACGGTCCCTCCTAGTTGGGAGAGAGCTTGTTGCAGCCGGCCAATTTACCCGTGGCTTCGATGCCACGTAGGACCAAGTCACCAATGTTGAATTGCCCGGCTTTTACCTTCTTATTATAGTATCGGACAACTCAGTATTGGTAGGATGTTGTCCTTATTCTGGCAGCGTCACGGGCCTCCTCTAGCAAGTCTAAGTGCTCCCTAATTTTCTGGAAGTTTTCCAGTGGGTCGAAGGACTCCACTCTCAGACTCGGGAGCCCGATTTTGATCAGAATTACCGCTTCAGTCCCGTAGCAGAGGCAGAAGGGTGTCTCACGCGTTAGTTCCATAGAGGTCGTTTGATAAGACCAGAGAACGGAAGGGAGGTCGTCAACCCAAGAGCCCTCGGCGTCCCCTAGCTTAGTTTTTAACCCGTGGAGTAGCGTACGGTTTGTGACCTCCACCTACCCGTTGGCTTGGGGGTATGCCACCGAAGTGTGGACCAGCTTGATCCTAAGGCTGGTGCAATACTTGGTGAAGTATTTTCTCGAGAATTGGGTCCCGTTGCCGGTCACTACGACCTCTGGGATGCCAAACCTACAGATAATACTCTGGCGAAGAAACTCTAGTGCATTATGCTCCGTAATTTTTGCCAGCGGCACTGCCTCGACCCACTTAGTGAAGTAGTCGATACCCACGATGATAAACTTTTGTTGCCTCATGGCGATGGGAAATGGGCCAAAAATATCGATCGCCCATTGCGCAAAGGGCCACGATGCCAGAAGTGACTTCAGGTCAGCAAACGGTTGATGGTGAAGGTTGCCGTGAAGTTGGCAGCTCTCACATCTCCTCACAAATTCAAGCGCATCTTTTTTCATCGATGGCCAGTAATAGCCTTGTCGAATGATCTTGAAGGCGAGGTTCTTCCCGCCTACGTGTGATCCGTAAATCCCGAGGTGAACCTCGCTTAGCGCGTAGTCAGCCTCCTTGGGAGATAGACAGCGGAGGTATGGGGTTGAGTATCCACGATGATACAACCATTCGTCAATCACAGTGTACCAGCCAGCCGTCTTTTTAACCCGCTTAGCTTTTTCGGCGTCCTCTGGGAGTGATCCGTTAGCCAAATAGTTAAGAAAAGGCGTCGTCCATTTTTTCTTCTCAAAAATCTGCATCGCCTCCTGTTCTCAACGCTGGGAGCATTTAGGATCTCCCGTATGTCCCTTAAATACTCCTCTGGGTTCTCAACCGCAGCGGCTTTGGCCAGCTGGTCCGCATTTCAGTTTTTCATTTGAAGAATGTGAACCAGGGTTAGCTTGTCGAAACCCCTGATGGCCTCCCTCGCCTTGGCCAAATACTTGGCCAGGAGTGGGTTGTTTTCCTAGAAGCCACTCTTAACATGGTTAATAATGAGCTCGGAGTCGCTGTAGACCGTTAACTTTCTGGCGGAGCACTCTTTCGCCAATCTCAAGCCTGCTAACACGGGTTCGTACTCGACAATATTATTGGTTGCCAAAAAATTGAGTCTTAGTGAGTACTTCATCTCAAACCTGTCAGGAGTTGTGAGGACAACTCCAGCGCCACTGCCCGTGTCCGTAGACGACCCGTCTATGTGGAGTATCCATTCTGGGACTCCAACAAGCAGTTCTGCATTCTCTTTGGGCTGTTCATCAAGGACTGGGGTTGTAGTCTCAACAATAAAGTCAGCCAGCGCCTGTGTCTTCACGGCAGGCCTGAGCTATAATTCGATGTCGAACTCACCCAACTCGATAGCCCATTTGACCAACCGCCTAAAAACATTAGATTTCTAGAGTATAATTTTTAAAGGCTGATCAATGAGGATCACTATCCAATGGGCCTCAAAGTAATGCCTTAGCTTTCGCGCAGAAAATATTAGTGATAAGGCCAGTTTTTCTGCATGCGAGTATCGGGTTTCTGGGCCGGTCAACGTTTTGTACACGTAGTAGACCAGCCATTGTGCGTCCAAATCCTGTCGCATAAGGACAGAACTGAGCGATGTTTCTGACACCGCTAAGTAGAGATATAATGCTTCTCCGCCCGTTGGTGACACCAACAGCGGCGGGCTGGCCAGATACTGTTTCAATCCCTCGAAAGCAGTCTGGCAGTCCGTCGTCCATTGGAATCTGTTGGACTACGTTCCTCATAGGGCCTTGAAGAAGGGCTGGTACTTGTCGCTAGACTTTGCGAAGAAGCGGGACAGAGCTGCTAGCCATCCAGTGAGCCTCTGAACGTCTTTCACGTTTTGTGGCAGCGCCATATCGGCGAGCGCCTTGATTTTTTTGGGATTTGGCTCAATCCCTCGTTGGGAGATGATAAAACCCAGAAATTTTTTGGTGACCACCCCGAAAACACACTTAGCGGGATTCAGCTTTATGTGATTCTTACGGAGTACCTCGAATGACTCTTCAAAGTCGCGAATGTGGTCGCCGGTGACTTTGCTCTTAACGAGCATGTCATCGACGTAGACCTCTATGTTGCGACCGATCTGATTTTTGAACATCTTGTTAACTAGCCGTTAGCAGGTTGCTCCAACGTTCTTAAGTCTGAAAGGCATACCTTGTAGCAGTAGGTGCCCTGGTCCGTCATGAACGAGGTATGCTCCTCGTCTTAGGGACTCATTCGAATCTGATTGTAACCTGAATAGGCGTCCATGAAGCTTAGCCGCTGATGTCTAGCCGTGGAGTCAACCAGTAGGTCAATCCGGGGTAAGAAAAAACTATCATTCGGGTAGGCCTTGTTGACATCGGTAAAATCGACGGACATCCGCCATTTTTCGTTGCTCTTCTTTAATAGGACGATATTAGAGAGCCAGTCCAGATATTTGACTTCCCTAATGAAGCCAGTCCAGTAGCTTCTTCACCTCCTCTCGGATGACGATCAGCTTTTCAACGGAGTGGTTTCTCCGTTTTTACCTGACCGGCTTTTGACCAGGATCGAGGCCCAGCTTGTGGACCATTACATCTACCGGAATTCCAGGCATGTCTGCTGGTGTCCAAGCAAAAAGGTCCGCGTTCCTCCGCAGGAACGCGATCAGCTCATCGCACAGTAGACCGGTGAGTGAGTTGCCGATTTGTACACACTTATTCGGTTCCTCCGTGTCCAGTGGGATCAGATCCATAGCTTTCCTGGGCTGCGCTTGTTGGAGGGTTATCTCGTCCCAATGGTCGAGTTCTCCAACTGTTTGAAAACTGTCGCCTGGGGAAATCTGGGCCATGTAACAAGTTCGCACAGTGACCTGGTCGCCCAGAACCTCTCCGACATCGTAGGGCATTGGGAGCTTCATTTTAAAGTGAGGAATCGATGTGATCGCTCCAAATGCCGTTAAGTAGGGCCTGCCGAGTATAGCGTTGTAAACGGAGGGCAAGTCCACTACTAGAAAGGTAAGCGTGCGACTTGCTATTTTTGGATAGGTGCCCAGAGTGACTTCCAGTTGGATTGTCCCTTAAACGGGCACCGGTTCATTGTCAAGGCCATTAATGGTTCTTCGACGGGTTTTAATTGGTTCTTTTTTAGTCCTAATTTAAAGAAGGCATCCAAGTAAAGCAAGTCTTTAGAGCTTCCATT